>WSYQ01000823.1:0-73066 GCA_011426435.1 Lysiphlebus fabarum
AATGTCTGTAGTTTATATTTTTGACCAAGTCGTAAGGCTGGCTGAATTTAACATCATGATTATCACTAACAAATATTCTATAAGTGATTTACGCAGATAAAAGAAAAATTATAATGAAAATAATAAAAATAAATTTTGTAATGGAAAAAAAAAAAATTTTATTTAAAAAAAATACAAGTGATTAGATAGCAATTTGGTCAAGACGGCCTTATTACGGAAAAGTTGAAGTTTTCTTGATCCAATCTTGATCAAAATGGTCTTAATCAAGCATCTTGATCAAATCTTAAGCCAAACTTAATCCTTCGGGGTGTTGAAAAAAAAAAATGAGTTTAAAAATTATGTTAATTAATTTCATCGAAAAGTTGTGAAGGTATTAAGTAAAATTTTTTTTCTCGTGCAAAATGAGGTTTTCAAAGGGTGAAATCACAAAGTGATGTATGCGTAACGACATTTGTTTCAGACGATTGCACGTTTCAAAAAACAGTCATATAGATTTGATACCCGTTATCTTAATGAGAATTATTTGTCTTTCTCTAATTTTTGCAAGCATTTTCTGATATTATACGTATCTCATGTCACGGTCAAGTTGCCGTATATGACTTGTCAAACACTATAATTGACCGAACCATATTGATTATTATGTTACGATATAAGAAAATCATAGTACGACAAAGCAAAAAATAAATATATCAAAGTTTTATAACGGTTCATTTTAAATATGTATAGTTTATTGATGCGTAGATTTAAACGAAAAATGATTGCAATCGAATAATCTGATAATGGACAGTCGTCCAAATCTGTGAGTGGGTCAGTCGGAGTAGAGAGGCTAGTAAACTATTATACTAAACTAACAATGACCTTGAAGAATCTTAAGTGACCTTCTCAACTGTAATATATATATATATATATATATATATATATAATTATAAAAGAATCATTTTATTAATCAACAGAAGTAGTTTACAAAGAGTAACATTTACAAATTATTTTTCTTTATCAAGATATATTTTCAAGCGCAAATATACGTGATGAAACGTTGAAATCTTATTTGATAAAAAAGGGTGAGGAATTTATAAATAAAAAGCAAAGTGGAACAAAAACTGGATCTTTTAAAAATTCAAGTAGGAACCGCTTAAATGCGGATGTCGATGGAGTGGAATAAACCGAAAGTATAGGTAGACTACTTATGACGCATTAATTATTATTCAAATATTTTACTTAATATATTTAACAGGTTAACGTTTTTATTTTTTATTTTCGGTAATAATGAAAAAATTAATAAAAATTTTTAATAAATAAAAATATATTGTTTCAACAACTGTTTTTGATTTTTTTTTTAGTTATATCATCAGACTTATGAGGTTTCTCGACGTTGTCGATAATATGGTGAGTACGGTGACTGCACTTGATAATTTTGTGGATAGCTATATCCAGGTCCTGGAAGTAAGTCATTCCGATGAGACCATCCAGCATCATCATACCCGTGACCTTTAAAAAAAAGAAAGATACCATATGTAATAATATATTTTTTAAATCAATAGATTTCATTAGATCGACTATCTTATAATCAGTATGATGATTCATTTGTTTAATTTATTTCGATAATTGTAGAATTACCTGTTGGATAATCAACAGGTGCATCGGCGCCAGTTGCCCAAGCGTGATAAGGATGATAATGATGTGGTACTTTACAAATTTTTAATTTTGATAAAATACCAGGTACAAACAATCCACCGATAACAATTAATTTTTTAATTAAATGTACACCAAATAATATTGGTATTATCAGCAGCTTTAATTTTATTAAATTTAGCAGTATTAAAACTGGTAGAATAACTGACTTTTTCTTTTTGTGAAATAATCTCCAGCTAGTATAATCTATCATAAATGAGAAAAAAGAAAAAAATTAAATACAAACCTATAAACATGTTTTGTAGAATCAAAAAATTAATTAACAAAAATTCAAGGTTGTAATTTTTAACATATAGCTTAATTAAAGATAGCCAATAAAAAAATATTCTCTATGAGTAAACGAGGTTAAGTAAAAAACTGTTGGAAAAAAACAGTATTTCTACTGTTATAAAAGTTATGTCAACCAAAAATTCAGAAAAAATAAATAAAAACAATATAATAGTAAAATAAATTTACCTGAGTCTTTTCTTTGAATGCTTGCGAGCTCATCCTCATCAACAATGAGAGGACCATTTTCTAATGATCTCAAATTATTGGATGGAGGCATAAACGTATAAACTAATGCTCGTCTTCTGATGAAGTCATCACCAATATTTCTAAAAAAATTTAATGTTTCACCAAATTGAAATTTTAAATTTCTTGTTTTTGGTATTTCAGGAAAAATTGAATTCTGAGTTGTCGCAGGTATTTTAATAACTTTGAATGGTCCATAACTTAGCTCCTGTCAAAAATAATAAATCACTAGATTAATAAAAGTTAATTTGTAATACTGCGTTTGTACTTCAATTAATTTAGGTAAAGTTAATAAAAAATTTAAAAAAAAAAAAATATTTACCTTTTTACAAGCAACTTTATGAAGCCATTTCACGACTCTGTATTTTCCGCAAACCACAATATCTCTGTTAATTATACAATCACGCCGACATTGATTAACAAATTCATTTGATGTTATCGTATCATTTATAAAATTACCATATGAAAAATTTATGACAATAAACATAATAAAAAGACAAATGAAATGAAATTTCATTATTGATTTTCCAATTTTTGTTCAGTTTTTTTATTTATGAGTTTGTTCATTGATTGCTTGTTTGAAAACTCAACGAATTTTTCTAAGTTTAAGTAATGTATTAAAAAAAATAGATTTTCAATATCACGGATTCTACATCATTATTCGATTCCCTGATCAATTATACATTCAATTTATCAACTAACACTAACAGAAGTTTGAATTCCATTGATCCATTGAAATTATTTTGTTGATAACTTTATAGATACTGTTCTAGTGATAAAAAACTACGATGAAGATAAATGCAAGACTGCAAGTATGCAACTCAATGTTGCAACAAGTCTAACCATATATTTATAAGAAAGGATTTAGGTCGGTGGGGGTAACGGTCCACGAGCAATTCTCAAGAAGATCTTGTCCTAGAGAAAAATCAAACCACGATGCGGCTTAGTTAGATTGCTGCACAACATAGATCTCACTACAAAAAATCAAGTATTTGCACAAAAACACGCTGTGGGCAGGGTAAAAAAAAAAAAATAAACAGATCCGTATATTGTTATTTGTTTTATAGATGGAGAATAATTATATTGGTTTTATCTCTATTATTGTAAGCATATAATCATCACATCATTATTTTCATAATCACTTAATACCGAATTTAGTAAATATCGATATATCGATTGAACATATTTTTGAAGCTGGCATCAGCTAACCTTATTTTCTAAGATACTTATATATAACAATAATTCACATTTAAAAAACAAGTTCGTAGTGAGCAATAAAAAAATTTATACTAAGCATTAATTTTTGTTCAAATTTATATTTTTTGCTATATAACGAATGGTTTATAAACTCTTTACTAGTGTGCTGGTCAAACATTTAATACATAATCGATATTTTTTATAATTTACTGTTATTCATCCGGGTCAATAGAGTACACTCTGTGCTGAGTCATTTATTCAGGTTATTGGGCATAATATATATTATAAGATTATATTTCTTAAAGAGGACATTAAACGTAAAGATGTGCATACCTTTTACTTAAAACATCTAGTTCGAATGAATTTAGAAATTAATCAAGAAAGTAATGTAATAATATATTCAATTAAAAATGATCAACGGGTTTAAATGTTTCATCGCTATTAAAGTATTACAATTTTTGATAACAGAATTGGATCTAGTATTTTTCTTTCATATTTTATAAAAATACCACAAATATAAATAACTGGTTTTCATCTTGTCAATTGTCCAATTATTCTTTGCGTCTTGCTGTAATTTTTTACATAGGCGTAAGCCTGCTAGCATTGTTTTTTGTACATGAATTTAAAAAAACGATCATATCTCGTAAAGTAATGTAGATAGAAAATTCGTATTAGGACCAAATTGAACCTTAAAAAAAATGCTAGAACAAAAGATTTGAAACAAGTTAAATCGATTTTTTATTAATTTATTATTAACAAAAATAGATTGTTAATAAGTTTTCAAGACAAATTATTACGAAAACTAAAAACAAACCATGGATGCATTTTTAGGTAGCTAAGAAATTTGAGAATTAACGAAAAAACAAGTTTAACGTTTGTTTAGATTTTGTATAACTTTTGAAAAATTAAACTTAAAATTTTCAATTTATTCTCAAATTGTTCGTTTTTCGAATACCGAAAGCTACAAGATTTTTGATAAAAATCCTTCCGGGCTCAAATTAATTAGTTATCAACAATTGTTTATAACAATAATTACTATGCACTATCTTATAATGAAAAAAAACCATAAAGGGTTGCTTTTATCGGTTTGTTAGAAAAGAGTGGCGCTCTCAGAAATTAAATTGGGAGTTTTTCGACCTTCACAAAAATTTTTTCTGATAGCTTGTTTAAAAGTTATTAAAAGTACAAACAATTGAAAATTTAATTTTTTTGTACTTACTGCTTATTTTTCTGTTTGATCGTGAAAACAGGTATTTACCCCATCAAAATATATAAAAGTATTAAATTAAATAGTTAAAAAAGATATATCTGCTCAGTTTAAAAAAAAGTAAAGTGAATGATTTGTTTATTGTATATTCGTTTCTTTAAAAAATATAATAAAACCATTAATATATCTTTAATATAACCTCAAATTTTTTTTATTTCTATGTTAATTTGTGTACATACATAATTTGAGAGAGCACGTCAGGGTGAAAAAAAAACAAAGTATTTATTTTTTTCATAATTTTGCATATTTAATAATAAAAAAAAATATATTCTATAATATAATAAAATTTGTTCATAAAATAATAAATGTTTTTGCCATAATATCTCTTAATTTAGTTTACGTTATACTGTAAAATTAAAAGATATAAAATCGTTAGTTTATGTTTGTTTAAAAAAAAAAAAACAAAAAGTTTGTTAAATCAATTCAACAAAATTTATTATGTTTATTTATGATTCTTTTCGATCTTTATCAATCATAAAACCATATTGGCATGATTATTGCATAAGTGATGCAGATACTATAGTATAATTTTACTAAAAAAAAATGATTGTAGAATCATGTCATGTGTACCATCAAAATGTACTTGAAAGAAGAGGTGTTTTTTATTAAATTGTATGAATAAGTACCTTGGTAGAAATACTCAGTCGATTCGGAATAATATCGACTTAACTGTCTCGAATTACTTCAGTATTACCGTTATTACTAAGTCGATTTAACGTTTTTCGATGTAAAATCAAGGTAACCAAAAAATGATAAATTACGCTTTTTGATGAATTCAAAAAAAAAAGTACGTAATGTAAAACATATCTGCTAATCTATTTTTGCATTAGACTTATTTAGATTATAAAAATATTGTTAGAATTAATTGTTTTTCATGTTTTACCGTTTAAAACACTAAGTGACTGTGAAAAACAGAGTGATAGTTTGGCTCAATCAAAACGTTGTGGAAAAAGGGTTCTCATTACTACATGGGAAAAAAAAAATTTCATTTAAAAAAAAAGTCCCTATATCTGATCAGTGACTTTACCGACAGAGTTAAATAATATTCTTGTTTTTCAATATATATATTAGTATATATAAGGTCACATACCCAGTTGTTGAACGGCGCCCAGTTTCTGAACGGTAATGTCTATTTGTTACAATTACTAATTATTGTTTACTCTATCATAAAAAAAAAAAATTTTATATGAAAGAAAAACTTTTCATTAAACTAATGAACACGGTGTATATAATTAATGTAGTTAATAAATATCTAAAAAAAATAAAAAATATCAAGAAACTCGTACTTTATAAATAACGCCATTTTTCGGTTGTGTAGTAGTGTTGAACGTCTAGAGTTGTCTGTTGCTTGTCAAAAATATATATATATTTAGTAAGAATATAATAATATATATTTTTATTGTAATCGATTCAGAATTAAATAATCTTTAATTTTTAAATACATAATTTTTTTTCAAATGAAGTTAATAAATAATTATCGTGAATTCAATAACTGGTATAGTAAATAAGTAGCTAGCTTAGTTGTTGAACTCCTATTTAAACCCATGTTTAACCTCAAAATATGTGTTATTCGACTTTCTTAATTAAACACAATTAATTTTTCTCGACTGTTTCAGTTAAAAAATGAATAAAAAAACAAGTAATAATAATAAAAAAAAAAAATAAATACACAGATGAATCATTACAAGTTGCTTTAAAAAAAATAAAAGAATGATTTTCATAAGTGTTATCGCTGTTATTTTATTTAAATAATTATAATAAAATTTTTTTATTAAAAAAAAAAGTTAATTAATACTTAAAATATCAAGTTTTATATTAAAACAAATAAATATATCATTAACAACTATTATAACTACTTCTGATTTGTTTTTTCCTATCACCAAAATTGTATTTTTTTTTCGTTCAGAAATTGGTTCATTTTCCGATCAGAAACTATGACATGACACTATTTGCCGTTCAGAAACTGGGCTTTTGAGAGGGGTTCATTAATAATTCATTATAAATTAACTATTATACTTTTTATATATTTTAAATTTAAACCTTGTTTTATTAGAAAAAAATTTAAAAATTTAAAATATAAACTTTTTTCATTTTTTATAAATGTGAAAAGCACTTGAAAAAAAATTTAGCCTAAACTGTTCAGAAACTGGGTATGTGACCTTAAAATGTTTTATTTATTTCATAAATAAACAAATGACTTGACAAGGTTATTTTATCGGTATTTTCACAGTAAAAACAATAAAAAGAAACAATTGTAAGTATTTATTTATAACAATATATGAGCAGTTTATAATATAAACTTAAAATTACTATGATAACGTGTATTTAATAATTATTTAATTATTACATACTCGTAATCATAATTAATTTAATACATTATAATACTGATACAATTTGAAAGGAAACTACTTTGACAATTAAATATGCAATTATGTTGTAGTTTTTTTAATTAACAATGCACAATCTTACTTCTTAAATTAATCATTTTTAAAAAATTTACAAATTTTTCAGGAGTATTTACAAGTTTTGGAGAAATTCTGTTATCCTAGTAGTAAGGCTATTACGTGATAAAGTTGATAAGGTTATTCAAATTTTGAGATTTGATTTAAGTGTCAATGTTCCTAAGTCATCTTAAACTCTTTTGAATACTGCACAAGCATCATATCAAATAGTCCTAATGGATGATTCCAGTGATGGACCACCAGGCGAGTTTGCATACTGTGGTATCGCTAATGGATTAAAAGATTGTCCTAATTTGCTAGCTCATGAGTCAGTTATTATTTATTTGCAGTTTCACTGTGATGACTTGGCACTAAGCAGGTCAAGCTGTCTTTCAATATGGCCTCTTTTATGCAAAATACATTCATCACTCGTTCGTTATGAGTCATTTTCAGTCAGTATATATACTGGCAGATACAAAAACAAAAAAGAGAACAAGAATACTCTGCTGAATTTCTTTTCGAAATAAATTGTTTGCTTCGTGATGGCCTTGAAATTTCCGGAAGACATTTTAGAATACAAGTACATTCTTTTATTGGAGACACTCTAGCTGGAGCTTTTATGAAGAAGGTACATGGTCATTGTGGTAAATATAGATGTAAAAGATGTAGAGTAAAAGGTGTAACCATAAGTAAACGCACTGTGTTTCTAGAGGCTAATGAAGAATTGATGAAGCGTTTTGAGCAAATGAGGAAGAAGGACACTGTCTTGGAGCATCATTGTTTGTCTCGATTCAACCTCATATAAATATGATATCATCATTTGTTTTAGGTCTTATGCATTTAGGTTTTATGGGAATGATGGGAAGATTGCTAAAATATTGGTTTGCTGATAGTTCAGAGTTTAGAGTCCCTACAAATTTCAAGAAAGAAGTTTCAAGAAGGTTGATGATACTCAAAAAACAAATTCCTTGTGAATTTCAGAGAAAAACACGAGATTTACTTGTTTATCAAAATATAAAGCTACTGAATTGAAGTTTTTTTGTCTGTATTGTGGACCAGTAGTACTAAAATATGGACTTTCCCTAGAACAATATCATCATTTCATCATGTTTCACCACGCATCAAGACTTTTGTGGTTGTTCCGTCGGACGAAGGCTTCTTAAACAAATTTATAATTTTAGACGCGAAAATGATTGAGAGGTACAACAGTAGAGAAGCCCCACGGGGAGAAATAAAATAAATAGAGACCTTCGAGGTCGCTGCTGTGGCAGTTGATAAGACAAGATACATGTATTACCGATATTAGAGGGCACTGTAATATGTATGTGTATTTGGGCGTATTATAAGTAGTTGTATGTGGACACGGTATCAGGGACCATGATCTAAACACAACATGTATTTTGACAGTAAATAAAGAACTTGAATAAACAATAAACCTCTAGTTGTTACATGGTGTCAGAAGTGAACTTGAGTTTTTCCGAGACAAGAAAGACAATGATAATTGAGTGAAAATATAGACGAGACAAGTTCCCAAACAGATAGTACTGCATACACTGTAGATTCACAGCAAGAAGCTGAAAGTGAAATAACAATGGCAAACATTGGACTTGATGGGTCACTTAGACCACCTCCACCATTGGATTTGAAGGGATCAAATGACCTTCATATCACTTGGAAAAATTGGAAAAAGAAGTTTGAAAATTATCTTGAAGCAGCGGGGCTAACTACAACGTCAATATCAGATAAACGACGAGTCGCTATTTTGATTAACTTGCTTGGAGATGATGCAATGGAAATTTATAATACGTTTGTATACAACACTAGTGAAAAAGATGATGTGTTGAAAGATGTTATACAAAAATTTAAAAATTATTGTTTGCCTAAAGTCAATCAAACTGTAGAAAGATTTAATTTTTTCCAGATGACACAACAAGAAGGTGAAAATTTTGATTCATTTGTAACAAAACTTAAAACAGCAGCTGTTAAATGTGACTTTGGTGAGCAAAGATACAGAGTTATTTGTTGTATCCGAGATGCAGGAATGCAAAGAAGATTATTGAGAGAATCGGAAATTTCATTGAATAAGGTAGTTGATATGTGTCGTATAAATGAAATTAGTGATAGACAAGTAAAAGTCTTACAAGAGACAGCTGACATTAATGCTGTTAAGAAAAAAAGAGAGAGGAATCAAAGTACAGAGAGTTATTCCTCAGTGAATACAAATAATGGAAATAATTTGATTGTAAACGCTGTGGATATTCACATGTACCAAAGAACTGTCCAGCGTTTGGGAAAACATGTAATAAGTGCAAGAGTGGTAACCACTTTGCTAAAGTATGCTAAAAGAGCTCAGTAAATGTAGTACAAGAGCAGGTAACAGATAATAATAATTCAGATGAGTATGATGCAAATAATTACTTTATTGCTGAAGTAAATAATAGCAATGGGAAAAATGAGAGAGCTTGGTACAAATGTTGATTTGAAAATAAATGGTGAAAATTTAAAATTTAAATTAGATACTGGTGCAGACATTAACATAATAACAAAGAAGTTATTAGATGAAACGAATATAAATGTAAAAAGTACAAGAACAACGTTGACGTCATTTGGTGAGTTCACAGTACAACCTATGGGTGAAGTCAATCTAATGTGTGAACGTGATTCAGGTTTAAAAAGAAATTTGAATTTTATCGTTGTTGACGTAACATCAATACCATTACTTGGACTGCAGAGTTGCCAAGAATTAGAATTAGTTAAAAGGATTGACTCTGTTGGTTTGGATAGACTTAAGCAACTCATTGAACGAGAATATAAAGAAATTTTCCAAGGTGTTGGTACATTACCATTTCAATATAGTATCAAGTTGATGCCAAATACAAAGCCAGTTATTCATCCACCAAAAAGGGACCATTTGCTATACAACTAAAATTAAAAGAGACATTAAATGAATTAGAAAGATTTGGTATAATATCGAAAGTGGACAAGCCCACTGAATGGGTAAATAGCTTTGTTATTGTAGAGGAAAAAGATGGATCATTGAGACTGTGTTTAGATCCAAGTAATTTGAACAAATATATAATAAGAAAACATTTTAAAATGTCAACTACAGAAGATATTGCTGTACACATGAATGGAATGAAAGTGTTTTCAGTTTTGGATATGAGAAATGGATTCTGGCAAGTAAAATTAGATAAAAAGAGTGCTGACATGTGCACATTTAATACTCCATTTGGTAGGTACAGGTTTTTAAAGCTACCATTTGGTATTTGTTCGGTGCCAGAAGTTTTCCAAAAAAAAGTGATACAAACCTTTGGAGATATCGAAGGGGTGTTTGTGGTCGTAGATGATTTAATAATTGCTGCCAAAACAGTAGAAGACCATGATAAAATAATAAGAAAAGTGTTCGAGCGAGCTAAAGAAAATAATGTTAAATTCAACAAAAATAAAATGAGATTGAGATTGACTGAAGTTCCGTATGTTGGTCATATTGTGTCTAAAGATGGTTTAAAAATTGATATGAGCAAAGTAAAGTCAATTGTTAATATGGAAGAACCAACAAATAAAGATGAACTAAGAAGATTTTTAGGAATGGTAAACTATCTGTCGACGTACATTCCTAACATGTCCATTCTAAATGCACCATTAAGATTGTTATTAAAAGAAGAAAATAAGTGGATGTGGGGAAAAGAACAAATAGAAGCTGTTAAAAAGTTGAAAGAAAAATTGTCAACAGCGCCTGTGTTAGCTTATTATGATTGCAACAAACCAATTGTTATACAGACTGATGCATCAAAGAATGGTCTTGGAGCAGCATTGATACAAGAGTCGCATCCTATTGCTTATGCATCAAGATCTTTCACTGAAACAGAACAACGATATGCTCCTATTGAAAAAGAGCTATTGGCAATTGTGTTTGGGTTGGAACGGTTTCATCAATATGTGTATGGTAGGCAAACAACTGTACACACTGATCACAAGCCTCTGGTGACAGTTGTAAAAAAAGATATAAACAAGGTGTCTGGAAGAATGCAATTAATGCTATTGAAAATCATGAAGTACAGGCCAATTGTGCAATATGTCCCTGGTAAAGAAATGTTTTTGATTGACACTTTGTCAAGAGCATTTTTAAGGGATCCTGTGCAGGAAGATACTAATTTGAATGCTGTCATTCACTCAGTAAGTAAGCATTTAGCTGTAAGTGATAAACAGAAAAAAGTTATGAAAGCAGCAACACTCGAAAATAATGTACTCCAAAGAATTATCAAGTATCAGCATAATGGTTGGCCAGAGTATATTCAAAATGTCAGTCAGGGTGTAAGATCATATTGGAATTATCGTCATGATATTTCTGTAAATGATGGCTTGGTATTTGTTGAATATAAACTGGTGGTTCCAGCAACATTGAGACAAGAGATGCTAAAAATTTTGCATAAAGGACATCTGAGTGAGGAAAAATGCAAAAAGAATGCAAGAAGTGTATTTTTTTGGCCTGGAATGGCCAACGAGATAAAAGTTATGGTATCGGCATGTTCTATCGTAATTGTCGTGCAAAAGAACCAATGATACCACATGAAATTCCACTAAGACCATGGGTCAAAGTTGGTATCGATATTCTAGAGTTTGCTGGTAAAACATATTTAGTTGTAATTGATTATTATTCCAAATGGTTGGAATTGTTGCCAATGAAATACAAGACTGCCAATGAAGTTTTACTTAAGTTAAAAGAAATATTTTCAAGATTGGGTGTTCCAGAGGAATTGGTATCTGACAATATGCCATATAACAGCATGGAATTTAAAAAGTTTGGTAACGAAAGAGACATTAAATTAACAACATCGAGTCCAAGATATCCAAAATCAAATGGTCTTGCAGAACGAGCAGTACAAATAAGTAAAAATATCCTGCGTAGAGCTTCAACAGGTCATGCTGATATATTTACTATGTTACAGAAATACTCCAGTAAAAGGTATGAGTGCTAGTCCTGCGCATTTGTGTGCTGGACGACGTCTTCGTACAAAAATACCAGTTCTAACAAGCAAACTTACTCCAAAAATACCAACAAATGTTAAACAAGAATTATTGAAGAAACAAACCACTCAGAAAATTTATTATGATAAAACTGCTCGTGAATTACCACAATTAAATATTGGTAACAAAGTATTATTAAAACAAGGTAATTCAGTTGAACCTGCCAAACTGATTGCCAAACATGATAGTCCAAGGTCGTTCATTGTTACTACACCAGACGGTGGCGAATACCGAAGGAATCGAAATTCATTCTTAATAAATAATCAAAAGCGAATGTATTGTTTAAAAAAAAAAAAAAAAAAGGGGGGGATGTGGCAGTTGATAATACAAGATACATGTATTACCGACATTAGAGGGCACTGTAATATGTATGTGTATTTGGGCGTATTATAAGTAGTTGTATGTTGACACGGTATCAGGGACCATGATCTAAACACAACATGTATTTTGACAGTAAATAAAGAACTTGAATAAACAATAAACCTCTAGTTGTTACAGCTGCCAGGTAAAACCAAGGATTGTAACTCAAGGCTAACAGATAAAAAATAAATAAAATATAATAGATGGCTTGAGCGCTCATGCCTTATATTCCTGGCGTCGATATCCTAAAAGGATGTCGACAAACAATGAAGAAAGCGTGCAAATGCAGTACATGTTGTATGATATTGCAAGGAGTTTGGGGCCTCGGACAACCTTGTTGTTTCATATATATTTTATTTAATATTCCATTTTTCAAATATATTTTTCTCTATACTTATAAAAATCATGATAAAGTGATAAAATATTTATAATGCACATAATAAACACTATTTAATTTATTATTTGGATATTTATCTTGATAATGATAACCTAATGGTCCTTTGATCCATCTTAAATCTCCATTACTTAAATCTCCATGTGTTAATGTATCATTACGTGCACGTTCAACTTGTAATGATGACATTTTGTTTATCTAAACGTAAACGACAAGAACTACTCTATTTATTACCTTTTAATTCATCCGCCATGAATTTAATATCTAATTGTTTTGAATAAAATTTATTTATTAGTAAAAATTTTGGTGCGTTTTCATTTTATACTAGCGGGCAAAACCCGTCTTCGACGGGGTATAATAATTTTAAGTTTCGCCCGTGATTTTAAATTTTAATTTGTTTTTTTTTTTCATGAGTAAAACAAAAACTAATTTTGTTTTTTTTAAGTCCTACCAACCAGTAAATATTTGTTGATTGGTATACTTCATCCATTTAATTCAATCGAATCTTGAAGAATTAATAATTCAATAAGCAATATTATTATATTAATAAAATAATAAATAAATATTAATAAATATATATTGATACCATTTCCAGTTACATAATACGAACAACATTTATTGAGGTAAAACTTTATATATTTTATTTTATCCTTTTTTTTACCTTTTTATTGTTTTTTATTCATTATTTAATATATTTTTTTTTTTTTTTTGATTTTCCATTAATTTTTATATTTAAAAATATTTAAAAACTCTTTAATTAAAACTTCATTCCAATCAAATTCTTAATATCCAATAGCTAATGATAATATTCCTTCAACTGGATTTGATCAATGGTACAACAAAACTCATTTATAACCATTAAAAATTGAGAAACCATTGAAAATTTAATTTAATCGAATCTTAAAGAATTAATAATTTGATAAGCAATATTATTATATTAATAAAATAATAAATAAATATTAATAAATATATATTGATACCATTTTCAGTTAAATAATACAAACTACATTTATTGAGGTAAAAATTTATATATTTTATTTTATCCTTTTTTTTTATCTTTTAATTTTTTTTATTCTTTATTTAATATTTTTTAAAATTTTAAAATTCTTAATTTTTTTGATTTTCCATTAATTTTTATATTTAAACTTTTCAATTAAAACTTCATGCCAATCAAATTCTCAATATCCAATAGCCGATGATAATATTTCTTCAACTGGATTTTATCAATAATACAGTAGAACTTGTTTATTACCATTAAAAATTGAGAATTCTAAATTTTGTATGTATTTACAACAACAAAAAATACGAAAAATTATCAATATAGCGTATCAACAAAAAATTGACTCTCTTTTTTTTAATTTTCAATTTGAATCTATTTTTTTTATATTATTTCAATAAGCAGCAAATTAAATAATTCGGTAGAAATATTTATATTTTTATGAAATTGAAATTTCAAAAAAGTATAAAGATCGCAAAACATCATATCTTGCAATAGACCATAATAATTAAAACCTAATTATATTATTTAATTGAAAAAACCATGAATGTTTAATATTTAAACATTTATTCAAATTAATCGAATATTAATTTTTTCCATATCTTCTAATAGACTAAAATGAAAAATAAATTTTTGTAATACTTAAGAAAAATTTAATCAATTTTCCTTTGAACAACTTGGTTTTGTTAGTAACTATTCTTCAAAACTAGAAAAATAATATTTTAATAATTTTTTATATAAAAATTATATATTAAGATAACCAACTTTTTCATATCATTTTTACAATTATATGTAATCATTGATGATTTCATTAACGATATATGTTTATTGGTATGGTATTCATTTATTTTTCCTCTTTCAATTTTGATTATTTCGCCCACTATTCCAATGAAATTTTCTGCTTCATCTTTCCACAATGTTAAAGTTATCTGTAGAACATAATGAATATTTTTATAATATAATTTTTTTACATTTAAATTTATTTGAACATACCATTTCTTTTGAGGAATCAATTGGTTGGATTTCTCTTTTATTATATGTCATATTAGTTTATAGTCAAAAAATTAAATTGACTTCACTTACGTCATTTATTTCAGCGATTAAATCTGTAATGTATTTATTTTTTATGTATTTTTTTTTAAATTATAATACTCACTAATTATTGTTTCTTTATCTAAATTTTTTAGTTTTTTTATCGTTTTAATATTTTCTGTTTTATCTTCTGTATAATCATATTCATCAAAGGTTCTATTTATGAATCTTAAAATGATATTATTTTTATATTATTATTCATAATCATTTATGAATTTCGATTTTTAATGAAATGTACACAAAAGTTATATTTACGATTTTACTTCTGGTATATCATACATTTTGCCTCTATTTATTTGTATAATTGATGTAGATGTTAATGACAAATTTTTTAAATAATGATATTCGTTAATTTTTACTCTTTGTATAATTATAATATCATTAATATTTCCTTTGAAATCATTAATATTTTCATTACATATATTTAAAACGATCTATTATTATTAAAAAAATATTTTTAGATTGATAGTATATAATATATAAATAATATTCAATAATATTGAATTTACCTTGTTGTTTTTATTATCCTTTAATATTATTTCTTTTTTTTCATATTGTTCTTTATGAACATTTTCTATTTTTTCTATTTCTTTGATTTCATTTATTTTCGCAATAATATCTAATATCAAAATAATATTTAATATTAAAATTTTATTATGTGATAAATTATTATTAAATAGAATTTCTAAAAAGTATTTACCAATTATAGTATTTATTTTACTATTATAAGTCTTTTTAAATATTGTGAAATTAAAATTATTTCCATATAAACAGTATTCAAATTCATTTTTATCTATTTTTTTTCAATTTTTTGAAAAAAAAATAGAATAAAATAAAATTAAAATACTATTTTTGAATCCTTTAAATAAATTATTTTTAAAGTTTGTTTATTTATATAACAATTACAAGAGAAATTACATAATAACTTACGCAGTAGCTTCTGATATATTAGGATTAATATTTATAACTGATGTTTTTATGAAATTTAAATTTTGACTGTCACTAAAATTATTGATTTTCACATTCTGTATAGCAACTATGTCATTTCTCCTTCAAATTCATTAATTTGATCTACTCGAAGTACTAAAGGTATCTGTTAACATTTCATTTTATGTTTATTGAATTATTGAATTATTTACAAGAATAATAAATATTTCTAATAATTTTATTATTATTTAAAACTCATAATTACTTCTGATTTTGAATCATCAATAAGAATTATTTCTTGTCTTTCCAATTCTTTTCCATTTGTAATTGATTTTTTTATGGCTTTGATATTTTTTATGATTGCGAGAATATCTATAATAACTCTATATTTTATATGAATATGTTATTATATTTCATTGATATATTAAAGATTTCAATTCAATTACCTATTGACTTGTTTTTTTCTATTTTTAATAATTCTCCTCAATAAAATCTTAATAAAATCAAATTTAAGTTTCGGTATTGTTACGTGCCAGGTTGTTATTTTTATTTAATATTTAAAATTTTATCCCTGATACTATTTAAAAATAAATAACAATTGATGAAATATTTAAATAATAAATTCAAGAAAATATGTAAACTAATTCTGGAACTGATAATAATAGAAAAACAACAACCTAACATTTAACTATTTTTAATCCTCTTATTTTGCTATTACCTACAGGCTAGCGGGTTAGGAGGGAATGTGATTAAGTTGTAGAAAATAAATGTACCTTGTAGTTTTAAAATCCAATTGTTTTGAGGGCTCGTCAGTCTGGATAGCCGCCGTTGATGGAAGTCAATGGATCAAATACAAGACACAACGGATTAAATATATGAAGAAACACCCCGAATAATTAAAAGTCAATACTTGGGTGATAACACAAATAAATTTTCACTCCAATTTTTCTTTTTAAAATCTAATTAGGTGTTTAATTATTTATTAGATGTTGACAGTTTTAGGTATAACACGAGAGTGAGTTTTCTCTTTAAAATTATTCTTTTTATATTTTCTTAATTTCTAAAATTTATGAGTAGGACTAATAATAAGCCGATGGCCAGTTATTGTTCCCATGGTAGTCAGCATTATAAAATTATTATAAAATTATTTGTCTTCACTTTAACGGATGTAAAATATTTATTTACAACGTCTTTTTGGATAATTAAAATAGGTCAGCAAAATTAAATGAAAAATTATAAAAAATGTTAAAATAAAAATAATATAATTTTTAAATAAAATAAATGACTAAATATCGCGTTACATCCGGTAAAGTCCAAACTAAAAAATTAATGGTTACAATTTAAAAAGAAACGTAATCGGAAATGCGAATACGTAACAGTATATTTGTTGTATTTTTTATTTCTTCAATTTCAGTTTTTTCTGATATTATTATTTCGAAATCATGATTTAATTTTTTATAGTTTTCATTCACTTTGTTAAGAATACTATTAGTTATTGAATATACTTTTTGAACCTTCAAATATATATGTAATTAATATATGAATATTAAAATTCAATTTATATTTATTTTGATTTTTGAAATCACTTACGTTGAAAATATGATAAAATTTATCAACTTTATTACCAAACATTGTGCATTTTATTGCTCCACTATCATCGATTATATCTATATTACAGACTTTATTTGCTTTTCCATTCCTTTGAAATAATTTAACTGGACTTTTATATGTAGTTCGTGCTTCAATTTTCCAACTAATTGAAATTATTAAATTATTAAATTATATTTATAAATAAATATAAGGAAATGTAATTATTTTTTATTACTTTATACTATTTTCATTGAGATTTTTAATTTTCATATTATTGTTCATTATTAATGAGAGTTCAATTTCTATAAATTATAATTTTTTTTTGATATTATTGAAAGTAGTAGTAGTAGTAGTATTTATTTCTGTGCTCATTTACATACATAAATCTTTACACATCTTTTACTTATAAAATTAAATACATCTTTTCTTATATACTAAACATATATATATCTTTTCCTCTCTATACATATTTATATTTTTACATCTTTTCTTAAATCTATTTTCATTCTCACTCTTATATCTACTCCCCTCTCTCCGTCCCTGTCAATCTCTCAAAACCTCTCACCCACTCACACACTTCTTCTATTGGTTTTTCCCTTAACATATTGGCCACTTCTCTCGTCATATCTACGTCTGTTACCCCTATAAATAATTCGTCCATTCTTTTTCCAATTCTCTCACTGCATTCTGTTCTCACACTTGTACACACTAATATGTGCTCTAGCGTTTCCCACTCATATCCACAAAGTCTACAGTCCCAATGTGTTCCCCCCCTTTCATATATCCTTTTTTAAAAGCCCTCCCTATATTTCCACATCTCATTCTCGCCCAGCACTCTTTATCTTTTATTTTGGCATCTTTTTCCCCCCAATATCTTTCTTCTATTTCTCCTGTTTCTACAAATTTATATAATTTTGCATATGAGCTTTCCATTATACATTCATTTATTTTTAAATCTTCCTTTAATTTCCACCTTCTAAAACCATCCTCCATACATAACATTACATCCTCCCATACTGCTCCACTCCTTATCATATCTATTGCCTCCATACATTCCATCTCTTTTAACATTTCTTTAAACTCCCTACCCCATCTCGTCTCATTATTATTCAATATATTTCTACATTCTTCCTTTAAGCATATCTTCGGCAGTCTTTCATCATTCATTCCAATTATTTTTCCTATGTATTTTAACGCTCTTCTTGTTCTTTTTCTTTTTGATGTCTCCACTCTCGCTTCTTTGCTCCATACATACTCAGGTGTATTTTTTGCTACGTTCAATGCCATTTTTATCATTCTCGCTCTCGCTCTATCTACATTTATTCTATCTCCCCATCCCCATACTTCCACTCCATACAGTAATGCCGTTTCTGCTAATGTTTCATACAAATACACTCTTTTTCTTATCGTGTTTCTCCCTGCTCTTTTTATTACTCCCCATGCCGTATTTGCCATCCTCCACGCCCTTGCAGCTAAAAATTTTGACTGTTTGTCCCAAGCCCCCTTGCTTGTAAACCAACACCCCAGATATTTGAAACTGTTTACTTCTTCTATTATATCCCCTTTAAAATTCCACTTCCATTTTATTTTCTCTTTTCTTCCATTCGTGCACCTCATAATTTTTGTTTTTCCCACATTTACCTGTAGCTTATTTTCATCTACATACTTCTCTAGCTTTTTTAGCATTTCTTTTAACCCTTCCACATGGTCTGCTAATATTGCCACATCATCTGCATATTTCAGTGCAAATATTTTTTTATTTCCTATTACTGTACCTCCAATATTTCTTTCCTCCCACATCTTATCCATATCATCTATAAAAATATTAAATAGCATTGCACTCATTGCACATCCTTGTCTAACTCCTTTAAACGCTATAAACTCCTCTGTTAATTCTTTCCCCGCTATTACTTTACATTTTGTTACTCTATATATCCCCTTTATAAACTCTAACATTTTTCCTTTTATTCCCAATTTTTCTATTTTTTTAAATAATAAGTCTCTATCTACCGTGTCAAATGCTTTTCTAAAATCTATAAACGCAATATTTATTTTTCCTCCTCTATTTTTCAATTTTTCTCCAATAATCGAATTTAAAACAAAAATATGATCCATCGTACCCCTTTCACTTCTAAACCCCGCTTGATTTTCTTTTATTTTCTTTCTTTTTTCCAACCAATCATTCATTCTTCTCGTTATTATATTTGTCATTAATTTATACCCCGCATTTAAAAATGATACTCCCCTGTAATTACTCGTCTCATTCATATCCCCCTCCTTAAAAATTGGATAAATCAAAGCCGTTTCCCACTCCTTTGGTATTACCCCTTGCTCCCATATTTTATTGAAAATTTTTCTTAACTCTTCTCTTCCTTCACTCGTCATTGCATGTAAAAATTCTAACTGTATCCCGTCTTCCCCCGGCGCTTTACCTTTTTTTATTTTTTTTAATGCTCTTTTCATTTCTTCCTCCCCTATCTCTCCATTCATTATATGTTCTGTCACTCTTTCATTCAATCTTACAGCCTCTTCTTCTCTTACTTCATTCTCATCATCTTCCTCACTCTCGCTACTATTATATTCAATCTCTCGCACCTCCTCTTCTCCCCCTATCAGTTTTTCAAAATAATTTTTCACTCTAATTATTTTCCACCATTCACTCATGTCTTTACTCTCATTCAATTCATTCCACTTTTTTTCTTTCCATTCATCCTTTATTTTATTACACATTACTTTATACTCTTTTTTACATTCTAAGTACGTTTTTTTATCGTCCATACATTCTGTTTTTCTAAACGTGTCAAGTCTTTGGTGTACTTCCCTTCTTTTTACTTTACACTCTTCATTATACCACTCGCAAGCTTTTCTTTCACCTTTATTTTTTGATTTCATACCACACTTTACTGCTACTTCTTTCACTGTATTTATTAACTCCTCCCACTCCCACTCTCCCTCTTTTTTTCTCTCTTTCAACCTTTGGTCAAAACTTTTTTGGTATTTTTCAAACTTTTCACTTTTCCACGTATATTTTTCTATCTTACATTCATTCATCCTTTCAACCTTTTTATATATTACATCCTTATTACCTATCTTAAAATTAATTTTGATTGGCAGATGGTCCGAATCTGCCCTTGACTCTACACTAATACTATATAACCTCTCACTTGCTATATCAGTCGCACTTAATACTAGATCTAACACTGATCCCTTCCCTTTCATACTGTCCCCGATAAACGTTAATTTTCCCGGCCTATCCCCTTTTATTTTCCCATTCATTATACATAAACCATACTCTTTACAAAAATCTGTTAATTTTCTTCCTTCACTATTTATCACTTCATCTTCAGATATTCTTTTTTCATACATTCCGCTTAAAATTATTTCTTCCTCATAACCACACTCATTCCCACTCTCGCATTCCAGTCACCTATTATATAAATTACTCCTCCATTTTCATTTATATTTTCTAACACCTTTTTTAATTTTTCACACACTTTACCCACCCCTACATTGTTATACACTGTCACTATTTTTATTTCTTCTCCTTCTTCCTCCTTCAACACTAACAGCATTCCGTATTCCCACTCTTTCACTTTACTCACACTGTCCACCATACATCTTCTCACTCCTATCAACTGCCCACCCGATGCTCTACCTCTCTTTACTTTTCCACCATTTTTCTCCTTCAACGCTGCCTTTGCCCACCACTTAAACTTCTTACTTAGCTTGCTTACGTCACCAGTTTCTCTCTCCTTCTCTATCCAAGTCTCTTGTATTACCACTATATCACTCTCTTCAATATATCTCCTATTCTCATCTTGGAACAATTTTCTCCCTCCTGCAATATTCCACAGCAATACACTAACTTCATTTTTCTTTCGTACTTGCCCCTCCATCGTCTCTTCTCTCTCTTTTACGAAAAAACTCCAGTTTTGCTTCTCTTTCATTCCAGCTCATAATATTATCCTCTCTCTCCATACCTTGATATCTTTCTCTCATTTTAACTCCTTCTTTTCTTCCTTCACTTGCCACTTTTGCCAACCACCATTGCACCTGTTTCTCTCTTTCTGTCATATCATATTCAATACTTAATCCTTTTTCTTCCATTTCTTTCTTTTTATCCATTATCTTCTTTGCATCTCTCCACGAACCACAATTAATAATTAGTGCGTTATTTTTTCTTGTTCCTCCTTTAATATAAATTTTCTCATTTATAATGCTTTCAACTCCTTTAGTCAACTCATATTTATTCATCCAACTCATAGGGATTGCACCATACATCTTCACATTCCCCTCTTTCTTTTTTCTTTTATCTTTTTCTTCCTTCCACTCCTCCTCACTTAACGGTTGGGGCCCAAATTTAATTGGCTCACTGTCATCTGATTTCTCTCTATTCTCATCGTTATTTTCTATTTGTACATCACCATTTTCAGTCACATTTACTACTTCTTTTTCTTTTTCTTTCTCTTGTACTACTTTTTCACCTTCCTTTTCATTTTCACTTGATACTGTTCCTTTATCTTTTTCTCCCTTTTCGTTTTCACTATTATTATTATTTTTATCCACATTCCCACTATCACTTATCGTTATCACTTTATTACTTTTTTCTGCTACCTTTTCTTTGTTGCTTTTATTATTTCCACCACTGATAAAATTACTTCTGATAAACTTATATTTGTTTTTATATATCTCCTTATTCATACTCTCTTCTCTGTATACCACTTTGTCTCTCAACTCTCTTATCACTTCATTTTTATTTCTTTTCACTTCTTCTATTATTATCTTCACATCTTTATTTTCTTTTTTGATAAAATTCATTACTGCTTCCACTTTCTTTTCTATCATTTCTTCTTTTTTTATACCTTCTTCTTTCATTTTCTCCATTTGTCTCACTATTTCTTCTTTTGTCTTCTTAATTATTTTTTCATTTTCCTCTTCCATTATTTTTTTAAACTCTTTTTTCATGCTTTCCCACTTTGCTGTCATTATTTCTTCCACTTTGTTTACATAAACTTCTAGTATGTCTTTTTTGACATACTCCTCCCATCTATCGTGATTTTCACTAACTTCTATTTCTCCCATTTTCTTACTTCTCCCAATGCTTGGTTTGAAAATGGGTCCTACTGCCCTCTGTTTCAAATCCGGCGTTCTTTTTATCTTGCTTCTTTTTTCAAACGCCTCCTCCTCTCTTTTTTTCTTTCCATCACTCTCATCACTATTCACCTCTTCGTCACTCTCATACTCTTCATCACCTTGTTCTTTTTCACCTTCATTTTTTTCACCTGTCAGGTAATCGTCCATTGATGCGTTCATCTTTCTTTCTTTCACTTCTTTCGGTGGTCTCCCTCGTCTTTTCTTTACAATCAGGACCTCTTTTCCTATTGTTTTATAATTATTTTTTTTGGCAGCCCTCTCTAACCTCACTTTTTTGTCCTCTTCTGTCACACTTATCTTTCCCATATCATCCACCCCTTTCACCTTTCACTTTTCATCCCCTCAAAACACTTTTTTCCCCGTTTTCGCTTTTTAATATGCCCACATTTATCTATCTCTTTTTCACTGTTTTAATTTGCATATAATAAACTCACTAATCTCATGCGATGTGCATTCGTTCGCGCGCCCTCTCGATCACTCGATATTATTGAAAGTATTATTCAGAATAATTTTTTTTTTTTAAATAACGTTATATGATATTAATTATTTGCAATTAATAGTAATATTTTGTAAATATTTTATTATTTTTTTGGCTAATAGAAAGTTCCTTATTCATTAATGTTCAGTATTCAACTGTTAATATTTTACATTTTTTTCAATTGCCCGTTATTTCGATGTTATAGTTGCTTAGTTACTAAAAATTTTGTTTTTTTGTCAAATTTATTTTTATTTCTACCTGATTTCACGATAAATGTTAAACATTCAACTTTTGTTTCATTTTTTTTAAATACGTCATTAAAAGCGAATTTTAAATATCATATAGAAGTAATTATATCACTACATAAATATTTTAATTATGATATAGAAGAAAGTGATATCACATATAATGAAGACAATTTAAAAAATATTATGGAAAAAGTAAGACAACAAAAATTATAATATTTAATAATAATAATAATATTTAAATTTATATGTAGGATTGTCGATATTTATTTTTTCATATTTATTGTGAATTTTAGCATTAATTGTAGTCTGAAAACCACCATTTGCTATACTTTTTCTTCTATATAAAAGATAACCGTTTCTATCGGATCTTGTAGCATCAATTAAAACACGATGATAATTGTATGAACATTTTCCGTTTTTCATACATGGTGCAAAGGGATTTAATTGTCCACTTGGTCCATGTATCATATTTTTTTAATTATTTCGTATAAAATTTAATCTCTATCCGGATCTGGTAATTCCGCAGAAATAATATCATCAATTTGATTTGCATGGATTTTATTTTTTAACCATACTCAAATGTGAGCATGAGGTAAACCTCTTTTTTGCCATTCTATTGAGTAAACCCAAGATATAACATCACAAAAAATTTTATATTTTGTTATCAGATTAATTAATTTTCTCAATTTACATTTAAATATTCTACCCAGGGAAAAATCGTCAGATCAAATCAGATCTACTTTGATCTGAGCCAGATCTAATTTAATCTATAATTTTATCTAGCTCAGATAAAATTTGATCCAATCAGATCGAATTTGATCTGATCAGATCTGGGTACAGATCAAACTTGATCCAGACTCAGATCAAATCTTATCTGACTAGACGAAACGTAATCTGGGTCCAGATCAACTCTTATCAGATCAGATTTAACTAGATCAAACTTGATCTGGACCCTGATCTGACTAGATCAAACTCGATCTGGACCCAGATCAAACTAGATCTAATCAGATCAAACAAGATATAACCATATCAAACTTGATCTGGACCCAAAACAAACTAGATCTAACCAGATCAAACTAGATCAAACCTGATCTGAGCCCACATCAAATCTTCTCTGACCAGATCTGACTAGATTAAACTTGATCTGGACCCAGATCAAACAAGATCTAACCATATCAAAGTTGATCTGGACCCAGATCAAAATTAATCTACACTCAGATAAAATCTCATCTGACTAGATCAAACTACATTTGACCAAATATTATTATCATTTTATTATTAATATTATTGTTATTATTATTTGAGAATGTGTTGTAGGAGTTTTAATTACATAAATCAACATTATACAATGATTGGAGACATCGATCCTATTACAGAAAAATAGGGTAACTAGAAAACTCAGCTTTCAATGTGTTGTAGTAGTTTTTATTACATAAATCAACATTATACATTACTTTAATCATAATATTATATACGAATAAGCGGTTTTACATGACTTTCTTTTTCAAATACCGATTCGGTTGATCGCAAACGTAATTGCCTACTTCAATAAGATGATTTATGAAGCTGATGCTTGCAAGATTTAGTAACTCGAATAAGTTGCGTTTATCGACAGGTATAATATGGTCAATTGTTAACCCAGTTTTTATATGAACAAATTTTTTATGAGGCTCGATTGAAAGAATTTGAATCATCATAAAAAAATTCTCATTTATATGTACAAAGAATCGAATAGAAGCATAGACGATCGAATTATATCTACAAGTTTTATTTCAACGATAGAATTACATGAGTTTGTGATTTTATAGATCTGTGATGTAAATATGTCACCACTGATCATTGCTCAGGCATAAACACTTAAACTATCAATACATATTTTCTTTGAGGATAGTAAAATCTTCTTAATATTATTAAAAACTGGCTTATTTTTGTTAGCTAGGCCAAGAAATTTAAAATTATTTATACTTTTTTGTTGTACGTTGATTGTATTTTTTTACTTCAGCGATTTCGCTTCTCAAATATATTGCGTTCTAAGCCATTTTTATTTTTTTTATTACTTCCGGACCCAAATTCTTTGATCCATGAACAGATTTTGAAATTATATATTTGAATAAATCTGAACAGAACTGAAAACTTCTTATCCTGATCTCAACATGACCAGATCTGAATTGATCTGACTTTAACGAATAAGATCAAGTTAGATCTCAGTGGATCTACTCAGATCAACTCAGATCTACTCAGATCTAGTCAGATCTACTCAGATCTAGTCTGATCTAGTCAGATCTACTCAGATCTAGACAGATCTAGACAGATCTAGTCAGATCTACTCAGATCTAGTCAGATCAAGCTAGATCTGAAATTGTCCAATAATCCTTATCTGGCTTGATCTGGAATATGCCAGATCAAATTTGATCTGGTCAGATCTGATTTGATCTGGTTTGATCTGGTGATTTTTCCCTGGGTAGCTATTAAGTCATGACGATCGCTTGGTTGCTGATAAGGCAACAATAAGTTTTTAATTTCATCCTATCGATTATTACATGTACATGTAATAAATAAACATGGTTTTCCATTATGTTTTACATAACAAAGAGCATCTTGTATATATTCATGCATATGTCTTGGACTACCAATAAAACTTGCTAGTAAAATAAATTTTTGGCCTATGTTATCTACATTTTCATCATTTTTAAATGCATCTTTCAAATGAATCTATTGTTCAACTTTAATAGTTTTTTGATTACATCGAATATAACGTAAGCGTTCACTTTTAATTTTCGCATACATATCGACAAGAAACTGATTTAACAGTTGTTTATAATATAAGAAAAAAATTTTTAAATTATTACGTATCATAAGTTTATATGCATAAAAATCCATTGCCGAAACTTTTTTTTTTGTAGTTAAATTAGTGTTAGGGTTTATTTGCTTTAATTCAAAATGATACCCATCTTCCCCTTTCTTGAACGATTACAAATTCATTACTACGTTTTTGTAAAATAATATCACGTTTTGTAAATTCATTTCCATTGATTATTGCATCTAATTCATCAACAACCGGTAAATTAAAACGTCGTTCATGTTCACCTGAAGGTAATCTATCAGCTCGAAGAACTATTTTACTTTCATCTGTTGGCATATTGTCTAATGAAGTTTTAAATAATTTTATCAATAAATTATATTTATGTAAATATTTTTGTAAAGAATTAATAATTTTTTGTTGTAAATTTGGAACAATTGAACATCTACGTTGTGACTCTATCTGATCATCACCAATAAAATATATTTGTAAAAAAGAAGATTCATCTCCATTATAAGGAACAAGGGATATTCTATGTTAAATTTGTCCTTGAATTTCAAATTTAGTTTTATAACCTGACTCTTTTTTTCTATTTGCACCAAATGAAGTCATATTAAAACATGAATTATATTTTTTTATATTATCTAGAAAATGTTTTGACTCATTGGTTAAGGCAGACAAATATGTTAATAAAGGCTCTTCAGGATCACTCAAAAAAGGCAATTTTATTTTACCATTTTCACAACACATACTATCAGATTCATCTTTAAATTTCAAAGGATGACAATAATTACATTCAACATCCATGTTATCAATAGAAATACGACAATCATCATCATATATATCACTATAATTATAATGAAATGCTTTCATGTACAAATTTATTTTAGAATCTTTCTTTGTGTATTATGTAATTCTATGAATTTTTTACATCTTTTTGTAATCAAAGTTATCCGTCCTATATTTTGTTTCCTTTTGGGCATATTAATTACACATTTGAGAATTAATAAATATATTTTCTATATTTGTATTCTACTAACAGTCTTATTCAAATCAAACTCACTTATTGAATATATGTTAAAACTGACATGTTATTTTGTTGATATGGTATATTGATAAATTATAAAGCATATACTTCAGATAGATATAACGAAAAACAATAAAACTAAAATCAATAAATTAAAATATTAAACAGAATTAATTAAGTGCATATATTCATGGTATATATATATATATATATATATATATATATATATATATATTTATCTCATGATCACAAAATGATATTTATAAGTATCATATCTTCTAGTAGACCGAAAGAATTAAAACCTAATCATATTATCTAAATGAAAAAATATTGAAGATGATGAAAAAGTCATTATTTACCTCCTGGTGATCGTAATACGTAACCTGAATGATTTTTTTGTAAACCTAATCAATCCTAACTTTAAACTAAATGTCTATGTCATTTGACTATGTCATAGTGAATCGGACAAGTCGTTCGCATAAAACTGCGTTTGCAAGAAATGGCTTCTTTTTTTATTATATAGAATAAATGAATATAATGTTATTATTACTGTTTTCATATGTAATACATGTCATGAGATCATCCATACTTAATGATTTTTCACCTCTTGATACTTATCATCATTTCATCATGTTTATTGCTGCTTCAACACCATTAACTCATGACATTTGTTTTTCACTGTGGATTATTATTGATACAATTACATTTACAATTTTTTCAATAATATATATGTTTTACTGATACATATTTATGGCAGTAACTGCCTTCCCATATTGCACAATCATATTTATTAAAAATCTAACTGTTCATCCTTTTAATATTATTGTAGCCTGTTGAAATTGTAAATTTTTAAATCTAATTTATAATTTTACTTAATCAATATCATTTAATTTAATACATGTTTTTCATACAAGTGTTGAATAACCAGTTGCTGAAAATAATATTTTTAAATTAATACAGTATACTGTATGATTTCCATCAATATTCATCAGAACTGATTGTTGTGCGTTCAATAATTTGTTTATCATCAAGTGCCTTAATACATTTTTTTCATCGATCTAACTGATAGTACAAATGTTATCTTTGATGATTTTTACAAGATACATTATTTTGTATAAGTGTATTTGTAAGTTCATCAATATTTTCATTTGTTATTGTTGATGATATTTTTTTAGACCTATAAAAATAAATAATAATAAATGAACAATTATATTACTATATTATATTATATTAATTTAGATATTTATGTTTTACCTTGGCATTGGTACTTCAATGACATTATTTATCCTTAATAATTCTGAACATCAACTCTACGTAATCTTGTTACATGTGTACCAATTGTATATTATTACATGTTATTAATACTTCAGTTGCATTTGTTGGTGTTTCAAGTAATCATTTTAAATTATTGATATCATTATTACCATCATATTTACCATCATAAAAAATTTTATTACCTTTATTAAATTGTGTACTTGTTTTACGTTGCATACTTTTTGATGATTCTGAAAAATTTCTTTTTAATTTTTTACGTAAGACACTTTCTGGTAATTGTTATGATGTTCTTGGTAATCTTGTAAATGCAAATAGACATTAACAAGTATATAAATTATTGTATTTGTTATTATTATTACTATTATTTGGGTTACACGACAAAACAAATAAATAAATTCTACCGGAAAAAATTCTGCCAATAAAAATCCTCATATACGAAAAAAATTATAAATAAAAAAACGTTTATTTCAATTTCAACACCTATGTGAAGTTAGCCCGCGAGTGTCCTAGAAAAATTTTTTGTAATACATTTTAGAAGCGTTTTGATTTGTACTAATTTGTACCGCCATTGTTTTAATTTGTACCTCAAAGGTTAAAGAGTTATGAAGGCTTAACTATGGCTTTTTTATATGAACAACTTGGAAGAAAAATAAAATTGCTACAGATGCAGAATAATTTGTACTGATTTGTATCACGAAACTCGAAATTTGTATCTCAAAAATAACAACAAAAAAAATATTTTTTTTTAACAAAAAATCTTATAAACAATGCATAAACCTTTAATAATGAATTTTTTTTTAATTTTTTTTTCCATAATATAAAGAAGGACACGCTACAATTTGTTTCACCAAGCTCAGACTTTGTACCACAAAATTAAGAACAAAATAATAGCATTTAAACAAAAAATGTTATAAACAATTGCATAAAACTATTAATAATGAACTTTTTTAAATTTTTTTTTTTTTATAACATAAAGGAGAATACGCTCGAAATAAAATACCAATAGGATTATTGTTTTAAAAATTTATTATGCGATAACATTTGTCTCCCGCACTAAAAAAAATTTTTTCTGTATTGAAGAATAAAATTTCTGACAGATTTTTTGTTTTTGGAAATTTTTAGTATTGAATCATGAAAAAGATTTCTTGATAAAAAAAAAAATTTCTTGATATAAACCGTAAATCTTCTTGAATTATTAAATATTTAATTTGAATTAAAGCTAACTTGTCAATAATAAGAGAAATATTGTTCTTTTATTAAAAAAAAAACTTCTTGAATTAATGACTATTAATTTATTGTATTAAGAAATAAACGATTTGAAATAATACATCAGCGTCTTGAATTATGAACAAACTTCCTTAATTTTAGAAGTTGGCTTCTTGAATAAAATCGACTCACTTCTTCATAAAATAAGTTTATGTTACAATTCAAATCAAAATCTACCTAAATTTCAGAAGTTGGCTTCTTGAATAAAATCGACTTGCTTCTCGATACAATAACTTTATGTCATAATTCAAATCATAAAAGTATTAAATAAATTTTTTTTATTTAAAAAAAAAAAATATTTTAAATATTATTTTTTTTAAATTATTTATTATTTTATTTGTTATTTACTATTGTTACGTGCCAGGTTGTTATTTTTATTTAATATTCAAATTTTTATCCCCGATACTATTTAAAAATAAATTACAATTGATGAAATAATAAAATAATAAATTGATAATAATAGAAAAACAACAACCTGACCTTTAACTATTTTTAATCCTCTTATTTTGCTATTACCTACAGGCTAGCGGGTTAGGAGGGAATATGATTAAGTTGTAGGAAATAAATGTACCTTGTAGTTTTAAAATCCAATTGTTTTTGAGGGCGCGTCAGTCTGGATAGCCGCCGTTGATGGAAGGCAATGGATCAAATACAAGACACAACGAATTAAATATATGAAGAAACACCCCGAATAATTAAAAGTGAATAGTTAGGTGGTAACACAAATAAATTTTCACTTCAATATTGCTTTTTAAAATCTAATTAAGTGTTTAATTATTTTATTAGTTGTTGACAGATTTAAGTATAACACGAAAGTGAGTTTTCTCTTTAAAATTATTCTTTTTATATTTTCTTAATTTCTAAAATTTATGAGTGGGACTAATAATTAACCAATGGCTAATTATAAAATTATAAAATTATTTGTCTTGACTTGAACGGATGTAAAATATTTATTTGCAACGTCTTTTTGAATAATTAAAATAGGTCAGCAAAATTAAATGAAAAATTATAAAAATGTTAAAATAGAAGTATAGTTTTTAAATAACTAAAATATCGCGTTACTTCCGGTAAATTCCAAACTTAAATATTTATGGTAAAAATTTAAAAAGAAATGTAATCGCAAATGCAAATACGTAACACTATTTATTTATTTATTTTACTTTGACTTTATATTGTAGTTTTCGGCTGCCTGTTTTTTTTTTCAAATTTTTTGTTCCGACCGGGATTCGAACCTGCGACTACCTATTCTACCTAACGACCTAATGCTACACCTATGCCTTTACCCCAAGTCTAATTTTTCATCTTGAGCTTTGAAAAAAAATTTTAGTCACTTAAACTATTCATATAATAACCTTATTATAATTGTTTAAAACATTTTTTGTTCAAATAATTTTTTTTGTCGTTATTTTTGAGATGTAAATTCTGAGCTTGGTAGTACAAATTAATACAAGTTATGCTACATCTGTAGCAATTTTCCTTTTAATTGTTTCAATAAAAAAGTCATATTTAACCCTCTATAACCCTTTGGGGTACAAATTAAAATAATGGTGGTACAAATTAGTACGATTTAAAACGCTTCTAAAATGTATTACACAAAATTTTTCTAGGACACTCGCAGGCTTACTTCACATAGGTGATTCCACAGAACTTGACATTCTGCTATTGCAAGAACCACATGTCTTGACACGTCAATCTATTCTTTACAGGTATCCAGGTAACAGAGCTCAGCAACTCACACTGTTCCTGTGTTGAGGTACAGACACCTAGTTTCTCTTTCTACGCTGTTTCCGTGTACTTTCAAAGTAAGGATAAAAGCAAGGACAGAAAGAAGCATCTCAAACATCTTTCAAAGGTACTTTGCCAGTTAAAAAGGAAGAAAGTCTTGATAGGACTGGTTTCGAGCTCGCATTCTCCTCTGTAGAGCGGTATCGAAACCGACAAAGACGGAGAGATGCTTGAAACTCTTATTGCAAAGCATAGGCTCACACTTGTCAATGATATTGCTCAAGGCCCAACGTATTCCAATGCCAGAGGATCGTCATTTATCAACGTGACCCTAGCAACGTCGGGACTTGAACAAAGGGTCAATGACTGGAAGCTAAGGCCTACTTGGATGACAAGTCACCACACAGCTATGGATATGAGAATTGGAGTACCCAAAGTAAAAATGCGTTTTCCGCACAAGGTTCGACACTCGTCGGGCTAACTGGGAAAAATTCAGCAGCACACTTCGGGAGCTTTCAAACTCTAAACTTAAGGTTATCCAACTTGACTCCCCAGCTCGCGTTGAAGAAATGGCAAAGGCAATCACAGAGGTGCTCATTGAGGCCTGTGAAAAGTCTATGCCCCGTCGGCGTCGTATACGCAAAAAGAATCCGTGGTGGAACGAGGATCTTGAGGCGCAAAAGCAATCCTTATGCAGTTTGCGTCGCAAGACTCGTAAAGATAGAAATTGCGTAGAATTAAAATTAACTTATAGAAAAGCATTAGGCAAATATAGGGACGCGACGAGACTTGCCCGTATTCAAAGCTGGAGAGACTTCACATCTTCAGTCGGGAACGAAAACCCCTTTAGCTGGGTATATAAGAACTGCGCGGGGAAAATCCCTGTCAACAGTGCAATGCATACCGTCCGTAAAGGTAATGGCGTAACAAAAACAATGGTGGAAAGCGCCCAACATTTTTTAGATACACTTCTCAGATGACGATGTGGAAGCAGAGTCACCGGAACAACGATTACTTATTACTTTGTAAATCGTAGGGTCAAAATCGAATGGGAAACACAAATCGTTAGTAAGACAGTCACAAAAAGATGCCCCCAGGGATCAGTAGCGTGACCATCATTTTGGAACCTCCAGTTCGACAACCTCCTCAAGGCACTGGAGGAAACAATTGGAGATAAGTTTATTGCACAGCGCGTAACAGATCAAATAGTAGAATGGCGTCATAGTACTAAGTTAACTTTATCCAGCTATAAGACGGAAACGATGTTAGCGAAAGTTAACATGAATGCGCCTGATGGAAGACGGAACGTTCAAACCCCACGTCCCCGAACCCGTCAGAGGCAGATTGTTAACGTGACGCAAGGTAAGAAATGCAAGGAAAAACCTCCTTTTGATTGCGAATTTGTTATAAAAATTGGAGAACAAAGAATTAAATTCAACAATACAAGAATAAACTAGTTTGCACCCTTATGGTGGTCACACACGTATATGGCCTTAGACCGTCACATGCCTCCGAAGAGGGAGTTTGAAACCTATCTTTTCTTTTTGCGTCCCGCATACTTCCGGGGGGATCTTGGAAAAATCCAGAGCCGGCTACCTGCCGGTAGCTGAGCAACTTAGTTCCTTGGTTTATCCCACTGCTTTGCGTACACTAACACGGCACAACTTCGCTTCCCCGTTGATTATATATTCAAATTTTCTCCGTTAAGAGTTTTCTTACTCTGACTAAGCTTTCATAGTTCAGGTAGTATAGTTCAACAATACAGTACGTTACTTAGGTGTACACTTTGATACAGGAATGCGTGTAACCAGCCATTGTCATTATATTTGTGACAAGGTTAGCGCACTCACCGGGAAACTCTAAAGAGTCACATGAACATTACAAAATGACAAACAAGATGATTTATGATTGTCTTTCAATTATTTAAAATCCTACATCTCACAATTTATCATATCCTACATACATTGTACAAAGTTTTTCGAAAACAAAATAATTTGAAAATTAATATTTATGGAATCCAATAGTGTGCATCGATTATTAATGACATTATTAATATTAAAATTGATGTTTTTATCAATATTCATATTAAATTATTATTAATGTTAAAACTCAAATAATATTTATATTTTTCAATCATAATTATGTTTCTATTTATATTATTACTCATATTATTATTATTAAAAATCGTATAATTTTCATATTTTTCAATTACTTTTATGTTTCTATTGATATATTTACTAATATTATTATTAATATTGATGTTATTATTAATATTAATATTCATATAATAATTATATTTTTCAAATATATTTATATTTCTATTTGTATTATCTGTATTATAAATATTCTCTTATTTATATAATTAATATTATTATTGATGTTATTATTAATATTTAAATTTATATAATATTTATATTTTCCAAATATTTTTATATTTCTATTGATATATTTACTTATATTATTATTGATATTTCTATTTATATTATTTATATTATTAGGATTATCAATATTATTTTTCATATTATTAATATTAATATTGATGATATTATCAATATTGAAAATCATATAATATTCGTATTTTTCGTATTAATTATATTTATATTTCTATTGATATAATTACTAATATCATCATTAATATCTTTATACCTATTATTAATAGTAAAATTCAAATAATATTTTTTTTTATCAATTATATTTATATTTCTATTGATAAAATTACTAATATTATTAATATTATTATTGATGATATAATAAATATCGTTATTGATGTTATTATTAATATTGAAATTCATATAATATTTATATTTTTAATTATATTCATATTTCTATTGATATATTAACCAATATTATCAGTGATATTTCTATTTCAATTTCTATTTCTATTTTTAATGTTATCAATATTATCATCTATATTATCATTTATATTATTATAATCGTTATTTTTATTGATATTGTTGTTTATATTATGAATATTAATATTATTGTTATTATTAATATCAAAATCTATATTACATCTTATTCTTCAATCACTTTCATATTTTTATCTATATTATTTATATTATTAATACTATTATCAATATTATCATTTATGTTATCATTTTGTGACAAGTAAAATATATTTAATATTATTTATATAATTTTATTGATATAATTAATATTATTATTAATGATATTATTAATATCAATATTTATGTTATTATTAATAATAGAAACCTAACCTTATCTTAATCTAATCTGATTTTATTTCTATGAAAGGGCGAAAAACAAAAAAGTTTTACTCCTCTCGCGCGTACTGGTACACACAAACACACACTTTTTTTTTTTCAAAATATATTAAAAAATATAATTTTTCATGCTACCCTAATTTATTCAGAATTAAAAAAAAATTATTTTATTGTAAAAACCAATTCGTTATTCTGTATTTTCGTATAGCTAATAATCTAAGAACTTTGCAAAAAGATCACGTAGCAAAAAAGTTTATAAAAATTCTTATACAAATTTTTATACAAATTCTTATATAAAGTTAGCGCTTTTTTTATAGAATAAATTTATTATTTTTTTAGAATTTGGTTTATAGGATTATTTTTATAAAAAAATGATTCATATGCTTTTCTATAGAAATAGATTTATAAAAATTTTTATATAAATCTGACGCAATTTTATCGAATAAATTTATTATTTTTTTATAGAATTCGGTCTATAGGAATATTTTTGATATAAAGAAATTTGTATGATGTTCTATAGAAATAGTTTTTGAAAAAATAACGCTTCAAGCCGGTCTTAAACCCGGGCTACTCGGGTGATGAGCCGGTGCTTTACCCCGAAGTCACAAATCTTATCAAGAGACTCGGTAGAGTCTCGACTCATTTTTTCCCAGCGCGAGACTTACCGGGTATATAATATAAATAGGTTGCATGGGTATGACGTCACGAATTTTTATTTGCTCAATAACTCTCTTAATATTTATTATAAATGAAAACTAAAATTACTTTCCTTATTAATGTCGATATTTCCCTATCCAATAAGCCTAATCTTGAATTTTTCCGATGTATGGTTAAAAAGATATAATATTCCGAATAAGCCAGGTACAAGATTTGACTAAAAAATAAATATTTTAGTAAAATTGTCGAGTTTCTGCATTTTTCTCTCTTTCACGTTCATCGTGTCACTCTACTCTCTTTTTTTATTCCACGACATATTTATTCTTATGCATGTACATATTTACACACATGCATAAATTCGCAGCTGCGCATGTCCATAGAGACAGTTGATAGAGGAAAAATCCGTTTTAAATGAGCATTTTTTAAATTTGGTTGCATTTTAAAAAAAAAAATTATTATAAACTAATTCGACCCTCGCGATTTCAAAAAAATTATTTAAAAAATTCTAACCCCGCCGGAAAGAGGTGAAATAAATAAAAAAAAAACGTTGATTTCGCGGTTCCTGTTAGAGATAGAGAAAAAAATTTATATGAAAATTATAGATAAAAATTTTTTAGGGGGGGTAGTTCAAATGAATTTTTCTAAACCAACCGTAAATTAGTTATTAATTTTTAAAGTTGTAGATGATTATCATCTTAACTCAGGGGTTAATCTGATGACGTCAAAAAAAAAAAAAAAATTAAAGAAAAAAAAAACTTGAAACGATATTTGTTTTGAATTTGCTTTCCGTGCATCCGTGGCCAAAAAATAATAACAAAAGCAATTATTTATTGTAAAATTAAATTAACAATTGGATAATAGCTTCAATAATTGATTGATTTGAAAAATTTTTTTTTTGTTTAAAAGAGCAAGTTGACACTCTTATATTATAAAGAAAAAAAAATTTTTTACTTGAAAAATAATAACAAAACACAATTTTTTATTAAAAAATTATAATTAAAACATAAATAAAAACTTTGATAATCGATCGATTTCAAAAATTTTTTTGTTTAAAAGGCACCGATTCTTACTAATACATGGTTTGAACAAAAAAATTTTTACTCAAAAAATTACAATAATTTGATTTGTTTATAAAAAATAAATATTAAAAATTCAATTATAACTTCAATAATTGATTGATTTTGTTTTTTTTTTTTTTTTTTTGTTTAAAGAGAATGGATACAAACTTTATTGTTTATGAAAAAAAAAAATTTTTACTTGCAAAATAACAACAATATGAAATATTAAATAAAGATTAATATTAAAAATTAAATTATATTTTTAAAAGTTAATCAATTTTGATTGTTTTTTTTTTTTTTTTTGTTTAAAAAGAATGGATACAAACTTTATTATTTATGGAAAAAAAAAAAATTTTACTTGAAAAATAACAACAATATAAATCGTTTATCAAAAATCAATATTAAAAATAAATTACGAATTCAATTATTGATCGACTTTGATTTTTTTTTTCTTTTTCAAAAAAAGACGGATTCAATTACTTGTTGAATTATTGTAAAAAAAATCATTTAATCAATTTCACGTTCTCGCACAACGCATTTAAAATTACGAGAAATAAATTTTTAAATAAACAAATAATTATGGAAAAAGATTTCCCATTCTCAACAATATTATAGTAAGAATCTGTCCGTTTTTTGAAAAAAAAAAAAAATCGAAATCGATCAATCACTGAATTCGTAATTTATTTTTAATATTTAATTTTTAACAAACGATTTATATTGTTGTTATTTTTTATGTGAAAATTTTCTTTTCCAGAGATAATATTCTGTATATATTCGTTCTTTTATTGAAAGGAAAAAAATAATAAAAATCGATCAATTATTCAATTTTCAATTTTAACTTTTAATATGAATTGTTATTAAACAATTTATATTGTTATTTTTCAAGTAAAAATTTTTTTTTCCCATAAATAATAAAGTTGTATTCATTCTCGTTAAACAAAAAAAAAACAATCATATCGATCAATTATTGAAGTTCTAATTTAATTTTTAATATAAATTTTTAATAAACAATTTATGGTGTTGTTATTTTTCATTTTGGTTTCGATTATTTAAACAAAAGTAGTGAAATAAAAACAAAACAAAAATCTCAAATTTTTATATACAAAAAAGACTCATTTTTTCCCTTTATTGCAGAATTGTAGATCATCAGAATTCGTACTTTTTTATTCAAAGTTTTCGAAAACAAAAGCAGCGAAATAAAAGTGAAAAAATTTATTTGAATAAAGTTAACTATTGTTCATTGAATGCAACCTTTTTAATTTGCTTGATTCTGGATTAAAAAAATGAGGCGGTTTTTTGACAATTACTAATTCGAATTTTTCCAACGAAGACAGTCTACATAAATTTTCTTTCTGCGTGTTACGATACCGTTGTTCAGATACGAGTAAAAAAGTCAAGGGATAGATAATTTAGTTTCTATCTTTTATTTTAAGTTTTGCACATTTTTAGTTTTGTATTCAATCAGTTGTATACCTTAGAATTGTTATTTGAATGAATCTAAAATTAATTTTGAATATATAGATTTAAAATATAATAGAGTAAATGTCAGGATCGAGAAAATCCCGCACCTCTTCGATGAATATTACTGAAAAAGAAAGTAATTATTCAAATTAAAGGTGGAACCAATAAAATTCTATTTCCTAGAGAGATACCTGACGAAAGAAAATTTTTCGTAGAGAAAGCTCACTCTAGCCCTGTCTCGTCTCTTTGCATCATATCCATGTTATTTTAAAAAGGAAACAATTGCATATTTTGACCGCTTTATAAATCTAAGCATTTATACAGTTTTTGTCTTTTACCTGTAAAAGTCATATACTGTAAAAAAAAGTCTATACGGTGTAAAGAAAGAAAGATGTAAGTATTCATATACAATACAATTGTTTGTAAATTCAAATTAGTAATTGTCAAAAAACCGCCTCATTTTTTTAATCCAGAATCAAGCAAATTAAAAAGGTTGCATTCAATGAACAATAGTTAACTTTATTCAAATAAATTTTTTCACTTTTATTTCGCTGCTTTTGTTTTCGAAAACTTTGAATAAAAAAGTACGAATTCTGATGATCTACAATTCTGCAATAAAGGGAAAAAATGAGTCTTTTTTGTATATAAAAATTTGAGATTTTTGTTTTGTTTTTATACTCATATTTAAGAAAAATGTATAAAAGAATATGAATTTTTTGATTTTATCCATTTTTTAGTTTTTATTTAATTTTTACGTAGGCGGAGCCTACTAATATTGAATTCACTGCGTTTTTTTTAATAATTGTCACAGCTTCCTTAATGATTAAGATAGAAAGCTCGTATTAGAGTCAAATGAAAGTTATTGGAAAATTCTACAACCAAGAATAAAAAAAAAAAAATTTAATTGTTAATGAACTTATTGTTATTAAAAATAGATAATAGGAAAATCTTAAACAGCAAATATTAAGAAAACTAAAAACAAATCATCACTGCTAACTTTTGACAGGATATAGAGAGTGAAAAAATCTATCTTTATAACACTTTAAATATTTTTTTCTATTATTAGAAATTTGTTAATTAGCGAAATAACAAAATATGCATATTTTTATAAATCGTATAACTCTTTAAAAAATCGACCGACATTCATCTTTTTGGTCTTAAATTGTTTATTTCGTTAATACCGAGAGCCACTCGCTCTTGTCAAAAATCGTTTCAACAATGCGTTAATGAGTTATCTGCTATTGTTTATAACGAAAGGTGTTATTGAATACAATTTAATTAAAAAATAACTATAAAGATTTTATTTGTCAGTTTCCAATGGTATCCTTGGTTCTCTCAATTTTTATGGAGACTTTTTTAAGCCTAATAAGATTCTTTTACGTACATTTGTTTATTAAATATTCAAGTTATAAACAATGTCTATTTTCAATTTTTTTTAAATGTGCGCATGCGTCAAACTTCTTTCCCGGCCATTTTTTTTTGGCTTTATCGATAATGTATTTTCATTGTTTACAATATTTAAAAAAAAAAAAAATTGCCAAATAAAAATTTTATAAATTAAGGTATTAAATAAGAATGTTTTTAACAAATCTGTTTGTTCAGTTAAAAAAATTGTAAATTAAACACTTTATTTCTTGTATATTTTTATTGATTTGATTATTGAACAAGTCTCAAAAAATTATGAATATACATGATATGTAACCTCCAATTTTTTTTGTGTATATAATTTGCATATATGTAATATTACATATATGATACATATATGATAATTTGCCACAATTTGACAGGAGGGTAAATTTATAAAATTTTATACAATGAATAAATAAATAATTTTTTTTTTAAATAATTAAAAATATATAATTTTTTATTTTCTCTTTTTTTAATGATTGCAATTTCAGATTGATTTGAAAAAACAATAAAAATTTCAGTTGGTGTAATGCTTTTCTATTTATGATATTATAACAACATATGATAATCCAATCAATACTCAAGTCTAATTGATACTCAAAAGCTTGATTTTACTATTGAATCGATTTTTTAGTCCGATTTTTTTGATTCCCGATTAATCGGAAATCGATTTTTTTTTCGCATAATCGGATTTAAAAAATCGAGTAATGATTTTGCTGTATTTATACAAACATAATTATAAAAAATGATATAACGAATGTAATGCAATATAATTTTAATATACATAATGCATGTAACCACAGCCAATCAAAATTTATGTTCTTGGGGAAATTCAATTTTTGATTGGCTGTGATACTGATAAGTAACTCTGCGGTGGTATTCTTGCACTCTTACTGCGGGAGTTACTGCGGGTCCCGCAATAACTGTTCGCCGGCATAAATTTGTGTCGCGACATCAAAAAGTGAAGGCGCTTTCCAACGATTTTCATGCAAACCAACCATATTTTATGTTTTTCTAACCTATTTACTGAAATATGGTTGGTTTGCATGAAAATCGTTGAAAAGCGCCTTTTCTTTTCAATATCGCGACACATATTCGTGCCGGCGAACAGTTATTGCGGGACCCGCAGTAACTCCCGCAGTAAGAGTGCAAGAATACCACCTCTGGCTAATTCTAAATCAGCCTTAATAATATCTGTCGCAAGTTTCTTGTATAATGTATACTTGCATTAATATATCAGCGTCATTAGCCAACTTGTAAATTCACGTATAAAAAAATACAATATGTAACATACATATGTGTATATTCAATAAAGATTGGATAAAAAATTAAATTTTTTACCCTTTAATAAAAAATTTATAAAAAAAATTGTATTTATTTATTTAATGTTTAATTTATCTATTTAATGTTGTAAAATCGATAAATCGATATGCCGATTTTTTTGGAAAAAAAATCGATTTTTTTGACGATTATTTATTATTTAATCGATTTTCAGTAATCGATTAAAAAGTAATAATTGCCCATCCCTAGACATAATATAATTACTGAAAAAAGAAGTAAATCAAACGAAATTTTCGGAATTTTTAAATATCAAAATTATGATCAAGACAAGTCTACAGAAATTGAGGAACAAAATAAATAATATATTGATCATTGTTTAGAATCATTTTTTCATAATAAAATAACATTTGTTGCTGTTAAAGAATTTTTTTAAATAAAACAAAATTATTACGTTATTATAATATTATTATTTATCACATGGTGATTATTTTTTCAATACATACTATTGTATAATTAAATTTTTTTATTGTTGTTACTTTTTAATTCAATTTAATCAATCAGCATTTTGTTAATTTAATTTCGACATCAAAATATCTATCTAATAATTTTTTATAAATCAAATCAATATTAACAAAAGAAATTAGTATAATATAAAAATATTCAAAAAAAGTAATGTATCAATAGATATTCCTTATTCTTCAATATATAATGAACATAGTATTTAAATATTTAAACTGATTAAATACATCTGCAAGCTTTTTAATTAAAAGAAAAATTAAAACAAAAAAATTTGTTTTTTGTTGTTTGACGACAAAGGTCCGAATAAGGCTTCGCCGGAGTTTTGAAAATTTTCAATTTCAACAGGGAACGCGTTCGTTACTTATTTTTTTTTTATAAAATTTTCTATATTATAAATTGTATTTTATTTTCGTTTATTAAATTAATGATTGTTATTATATTATCAATATAAAAAAAAATCTGGACTTAGGAAAAAACGCAATGTTAATTCATGGGATCATACTGAATGAAATTCCGATATCATGAACTTATAATATTTAAATAAGTCATTTTTCTTTTAACGAAGGCGAAGGTTATCTCTGTTTCGTGTATAATTGTCTCGGTAGTGCCTTTTTTGCTTTTATTTGTTTTTCCAATATATTTTTTTTCTCATACTTGACACGAATGACTACCGTTCTTATTGATCTCGTTTTAATTTAGTAAGCTTTATTACAAGATTGTTATGATGAATATTCAGTTGTCGTAATATTGAAAGATTTTCTATCTCAGTTTTAGCCAATAATCGACAATAATTTAAAGTTTCTGTTAAAATTAAAATTTTTGTTGCCTGGTGATTTGATACAAGAGCTGGAAGATTACTTCTCAAATTTTGAAACGCCAACATTAATTCACTACGGCGTTGACGTTCTTTTAGACACTTTTCGTTATTATTTGGGTCGACAAATTTATATTCATTTTTTTTCAATTTTTGTTGAATTGAATTTATATTATTACATGAACTGAGAGGATCTTCATTATCTGAACTAAGGGAAGAAATATCGATCAGCGACGACATAGGTTTTAAAAAAATTTTAGTAATTTCCGGTATTAGCACACTTTGAGGTGATGAAGCTGGATTTTTTTGTGTTTTGTTTTGTGCATTTTTCCTTCTTTTTTTATACTTTCTACAATTATCCGGTGGTGGAGTATAACGAAATCGAGGACGTTTTATCCTTAATGAAAAGCTCCCGGTCTTCCGTGTTGTTTTTTCGTCATATGATTCCTCCAACGTTTCTACATCTACTTCTTTATCGATTTCTTCTGTAATAAAAACATATATTGCGTTACTTGAATTTCATAAACATACAGATACAAAGAAAAAACTTCAGCATTATAAAAAAAAAATAGGAAAATTTTGAAGCAAGCATTATTACGAAAAAGTCGTAACAAGAACTATGAAGAAATTGAGTTAAATCTTCATTAAATCGAAAACTTATTTGAAATATATATTTTTAATAAACTCGGGATGAAAAAATCAAGTATTCGAAAGGTATTATTGATTCTTTATAGAGTTTGATAATATCCGGTGATCTAACAAAAAACAAAAAACAAGTCTATAACGAATCGTAAAAAGGCCAAAATCAAAGATAATCCTTGACCCTCTCCGCGGGGGGCCACGGGACCATTGTCCTATGCGGCCTGCCTAGTTTGCAAACTTTACAATAAGGGACTTAGTTTACAATAAGAGACTTCAGCAACGACATTTTTATTTTTCGAGTTTTTTTTCCATGTTTTTTCTTTTAGATATGAAAAAAAATATATTTTTGACACTCCGTAAATGACGTCATTACGCACCAGTTATAGTGCATATATATAGTATGCACTATAACTGGTGCGTAATATATCACAAACCTCGCGTATTAAAAATTATTGTATGTAACTCGTACGTGAAGAAGGTGATCCTCCACGACTTTGAAAGTGTCATACTCGTCACCAGGTCACCTTCGGCTCGTTCCTTGACTCCTGGTGACTGGTATTGATACCTTCAAAATCGTGCAAGAATCACCTACTTCACGTACTAGTTACATAATATATTTCCTTCGCATTTTGCATACGCTTAAGAAAAAGAATATTTAAGAAAATTATAGACTAAGTTACATGTATAGGCTAATAACTGGATATAGAAGGTAATTTTTATTGTTTAGGAGAACGATGTAGCTAAGTTACGTGTATAGGCTAAGGAATAGATAAAGAGGGTAATTTTTATTTCATATGTGTCGCTGATAAAAACAGGTAGGCTAAGGAATAGATATTTCACTAAAGAATTTAATAAAAAAATCAATCTATGTTAGGGAAATTATTTTTTTTTTATGTCCCTTGGTGAAAAAAGGCATTATTGAAAAAAGAACTGAGAATTTTAGAAAGGCAAAAACCGAAGATAAGTCACGCCTCTCCCCCCAAACTGCCATGGAAGTAAGTTTACCGATTCCCATCGTGCCAGTGGTCAAGTTAATGCATAGGTTTGGTGTCGGTTATACATAAAGTTACGCAATCGCGCCATTATTCGAAATAAAAAAAACATACAATTGGACTTGGAATCTATGAATGCAATTAAATTAAATTATTTTTTTTTTATTTATTTTAAATTTGCAAATAATGGGCCAATCATGGCAAATACTTCTGGACAATTTATGGCGACTAATATTAAAATGATGTAACGAGCCAGGGCCGGCGTATAAGTGGCCCATTAATGGCAGAATTGAACATGTTACATAGCCATGTTGTGGAGAAAAGTCGGAATATATTTTAGGTGGAAAAAAGTCGGGGAAAACTTGGAGTAATGGTCGAAAAAATTCAGTAGAATTAGTTTTTAAAATATAAAGCTTTAAATACCATTTTTACTGATTTTTTTCATAAATTTTTTATTCTGTGTATTTCTTATATTGAATGATAGAAAAAAAAAATATTCGATATGATCTCAGAAATATTTTTGAAACGGAATACAATAGTTTAGTAAAAATTTGATAACTGAAAAACTTTTTGAGATATCACATGTATAAAAATCGGAGATTTTAAAATATCCACACATGTTTATACACGTGTATCCACTAAATAAGATTTGTTCATTTTTGTGAAATGATACCAAAGAGTATCGATAAAAAAGTGATTTTCATTTTTTGTCATATCAGTATCACATATTAATCATGACAAAAAAAAAGTATTTATATTGACAAAATTATGTTAAAGAAAATGACATTAAAAAGTGTAAATGTCGTTTTTCATCTATGTATCAAGAAAATATTATGACAAATATCTTGACGTTACACATCAGTTATTTTTTTGTACTTACTGCATACTACTGGTGTACTTGCAAAACAATGCCACATACATAATTCTCAGCTGGTAACGGATTTCGACATCAAATTTTATAGAACTACAACCTCATATGACGGCCAAATCATAAATACGCATGTGATACTTAAATACAGCCCGAAAAACTAACATTATATCAAAATTAAGTTAACAATAAGTCGTTATAACATTAAACGTTCAAAAACCTATAAGACTTGTGCCTAAAAAAAAATCCTTGATAGAAACTTACCCTGTTTAATTTTAATGAGAACAGAATCTGTCATCATTTTTTCAAAAAAATATCAATGTGTAGGTTATTGCTAAAATCGAATCTTTTGTATAACAAAACCTCACCACGTGGTAAAAATAAAAGCAGGTTTGACTTTTAACTCAATTATTAGAGTTATTCAAGTTCAATAGAAAGTTGTATCTCAACAAAAAATAATCAACTAGTTATAAAACTAGATTTTAAGTAAGAACATTAATTTTTGTTGAAACTTTTATTATATTAACTAATGGAAGACACGTGGTTAAAATATAATGCTGAGCTACAGAATTAATACTGCTGGATAGGCTTACGCAGGGTTACACTACAGACTTTACATTACTACAGTACTGCAGCGTTACCAACTCTGGCGACAGCACTGATAGTATTGGATAGTATGAAAAAGAATTGTATTTTAGATATTTAGATATTAAAAGTAGTTGACATATTTTGATATTGAAAATAATCTTTTTCTCCTTGAAATTATAAACGAATTCAACAAACTTCTTATAATTATCATAAGGTTATACTAATGTTATGGTTTATAATTATAATGTGTTCAGAAATGGGTATACAGCAAGTTTTTAAGTTTTTTTATCGGTTACAATTAAAACGTATAAAACAGAATAAAACCTTGGTGACCTTTTAGGGTCAGTTTTCACTCATCGCCAGTGATGGGTAGTTCGAAGATTTTTAGAGTATCATACAATCATACGTATGATACTGTATGATATGTATGATAGTCGCAAGTGCCCTCTTTTTTTTATAATAAAAAATGAAAAAGTATAAAATTAAGTAAATCACATACAATACATTTAATTTTATCATTACACAAGTAAACACAAGCATACACAAGTAAACAACTGTCAAAAATGTTTTTTTTATTACAAAACATTACAAAATTATAAATAAATAAATAAAATACTTTTCAACAAAACTGTACACTTTGTTATAAAAAAAAAATTGATATATATTCGTTTGGTTATGTATTATGTTTACATATTTTTTTAAGCGCCAATTGAGGCCTCAGAAAAATAGTTTAAAAAATGAAATATAGAAGCGCTTTTCAAATGTATGATACATCGTGTATGAAACTAGGTATCATGAAACTGGTATCATACCTACCCATCTCTGCTCATCGCATCTTGGACGCACAGGCTGTGCGGCACAGCTCAAAGCGTCTTGAACAAGATGACTGCATAAAAGTACAAGACAAGTAACTCGCCTTTAAAACATCAGCCTCGTTTATTAGCTAAGGTCAAGAAGACTAGAAATACAGAAGGATGAACTCCCCTCAAAAAGCCGTATCGCTATATGGTCGCCACTTTATCGAGGGACGCCACGGTATTTCGGTAACGTGCACAATCCGTACTACTTAGGGTTGTTAATTTACCGGTGTTTTATAATTTTATCATTTTTAACCGGATTTTTTACCGGTAAAAAATCATTTTTAACAAAAAACGGCGGAGCTTACTAGAGCAAATCACCGTTCGCACGGGTAATTTCAAATATTTTATTTTATGTTTAATGTGAATGTATATTAATTAATAAAAGGTTATTCTTTATTTTACATTAGTTAAAAATTATATTATATCATATATTTTTTAACATTAAAATTTTTATATTATAATAATAATAATTATTATTATTATTTATTTATTTATTTATTTATTTATTTATTTACATATATATCTGCTCTAGGCAAAGCCTTTCAGAGCAAAGAAAATACAAATTATACAATAATAATCAATAATTATATCTATATTTTTTTAAGAAACAATATAAAACAATTAATCAATTAAATAATAATGATTAACATTATTCAATAAAACTATTAAATTATAAAAATAAACCTATTAATGTTTAGAACTAAAATCCAATGATTAATTTTCTTTTGAATCAATCAACAACAAATAATCCAAAAGTAAAGATTGAAATTTATAAATAGATGATGAATTAATAATATAATTTGGTAATGAGTTCCAACTTTTAGAACCCACCACTTGAATTGAGTTTATAAATTGTCTTGTTTTTGCAAAATTTACATTCAAATTATATTTCCTATCAAAATTTCTCAAATTATTAGTACATAAATTTACTTTTTGTTTAAACAAGTCTTTCATCAATAAATTATTTGAATAAGTAAGTGTCTTGAAAATTAAACTATTAATTAAATAAATTCTTCTATTATTTATTGATAACCATCCAAGATTAAGTCTTGATTTAGTAATATGATCTAGTTTTTTTAATTTGAAGATAAAACGAATTGATGAATTTAATGCTCTTTGTAATCGTTGATTTTGTTGTAACGTTATATCAGTAAGTGCAATCGCTGAATAATCAAAGATAGGAAGAATAAATGTACCAACCATCTTCCTACGAAGATCTTTTGATAATAGATCAGCATTATTATAAAGTCTTCTAAGTGTACTATACACTTGTGAACAAATAAAAGATACATGATAATTCCAATGTAGATATTCATCAATTATCACTCCTAAATATTTAATTTAAGAATTAAATTTAATTAATACATTATTAATTTTAATGTCAACATTATTTGAAATTTTAAGAGTTGAATTAATTTTTTTAACCATTGTAGATTTACCCACAATTAAACCTTGTGTTTTATCTGGATTTAATTTTAAATGTTTTAAATTAGTCCATTTATAAATTGATGATAAATCTTCATTAATTTTTTTAATTGTTGTAAAAAGTTCATCTTTTGATGTTGATATAAAAATTACAAGATCATCAGCATAAAGTAAATGATGACAATGGCTTATTGCTGATGAAATATCATTCACATATAAAGAATATAATAATGGACCTAAGACACTACCTTGAGGAACACCTTTTTTAATAGTTAAGAAAGATGATTGTTCACCATTTAGGGTAACAAATTGTTGTCTATTATTTAAATAAGATTTAAACCAGTTTACTATATCTGAATTATAACCATAATGAGTTAAACCATCACAAAGTATATTATGTTCAACTGAATCAAATGCTTTTGAAAAGTCAAAGAAAATAGCAATTGTAACTTTATCATCATCAATACCTTTTCTAACATAATCAAGAAAGTAAATAACTACTGTCATTGTACCATGATTTTTAAAAAAAATTTTTTTTTTTTTTATTATTATTATTATTATTATAATTATTATATAAATATTATTATATAAAAAGTAACTAAAGTACTTGACTTTTTTCTTAAATAATAGTACTTTTTTGGTAGGTTTTATAGAAAATTTTAAAAATATTTTTATTTCTAGTTCTGCTAATTTACAAAATCAATTAGGCAATTTATTTGAAAATTCAAAGGTTATTGTTGAAGTACTTTGTTTGATTGACTATGATACCTACATAAATGTACTTTTTTTATAATGCTATTAATTGAATTTGTAATTAATTATTTAATTAAATTTAATTGCATCAATGGTAAAAATATTAATATGATGTTTAATACAAAACTTGAAAATCATCTATCACATTGGCACTTGTATTTGTGTCAGATGTGTCAATTTGACTAGTTGGTTCACTACTTAAATATTGTTTGACACTTTCTGGAAATTTATTACATTTAAAAACCAAATGATTATGCATTCGTTGTGCATTGGATACATATTCTTGGCTACAAAACTTGCAACGTCCTTTCTTGTGTTTACTGCTACTATTGTTTTCTGTACAAGTTACTTGAACAAAATATCTCCAAATTACTGACTCAGACCTTACCATGACGTTTTTTTAACCTTGAATTATTTAAAATAGATGAGTTTTACTATTGACAATTGTTATTATTTTTTTTATGTCAGTTTAAATATAAAAATACATTAGAAATTAAACATTGTTTTTTTTCTCTTACCTTGATACCAATAATGTATAACCTATAAAATTAAATTCCACAACTTTCTTTCATTCGTTGAGAAAATATTTTCCAAAGTTAATTAAAATACTCGTTTATTTATTGTTAAAAAAACTATTTATCTAATTATACATCTATCTGTCGAGCCATTTGATCGTTTAAATAAATTTTTAAATGAATAATTAATAATTTTTTAATGTCTAAATAACTGAGAGAGAATACGCGTTTTCATAAAATATAATTACTTGGTTAGAATTACTTGTTTAGAATATAAAATTTATTTGATTGATTGAATCTTTTTTTTTATTTTTAATAAAAATGGGTTTAAAATTAAATAAATTAATATTTTAAATAAACAAATGTCTACGTAAGACGATGCAATTAAAAAAAAGACAAAAATACTGGTATAATTATACTTTTTAAAAAAATATTACATTAATTTTTTTTTCGAAAAAAAAGAATGACTAGAAAGACAAATGCAATTTATTAAACAATTTTTTTAAGAGTACTTGTACCACTAATTTTCTTTTTTGAAATTACATCTTCTTTTTTAACTATTTGTTTATTTAAGAAATTAATTTGTGTAATTTCAAACGCATTCATTAAGAACAAACAGCTAGAGAAACAGATGCATTTGTTTTAATAATTTTTCATAGAGTAATGGCATAAATAAATGGTGTAATCAATAGTCCAATCGATTGCATCTGTCTTTCATGCCATTTGTTTTTTTAAAAAAACAATTTATGTAATTTTAAATGCAATTATAAAAACATAACTAGGACGATAGATGCAATTGTACCAGTATAATTGTCTCTTTTTTAGTAAACACATGTTTATTTGAAAATATAATTTATGTGATTTCAAACATTAAATGAATTTTAGATTTTAAACAAGTACATTATTATTATTATTTATGACTATAAAATATTTACATTTCAACAACACTTATTACATATATATTTTATGAATAAATAAGTTCGATCAATAGTATTGGGATTATTATTATATATAATTGTAAGCAACAACGGCCGCCGTAAAGAGCGTGAACACTGTCCCCGAAAGCCGCATTTATAGTGAGTAGATACAGTGCTCACGCTCTTTACGGTGGCCGTTGTTGCTTACAATTTGTTTATTGATTCATAACTTAATCAATTGTTGATAAAAAAATCTAAAAACTCGGAAAAAACTTCTTGATATATTGATAAACAAAGTTGTCACTGGAAAGTATTTCAGTTCTGAAATTTCCTCGACTCTTTTTGCTTTTGAAGTTGGATAAATTAATTTTTTGACTAGCAATAATAAATAATTAAAAAACAATAAACAATATATGGAATTAATTTGTTTTAATGATACTTTTAGTATCGCTAAACTATAAAGAAAACCTATTCCAAGTTTCAAGATGATTGGTCAATTTTTAAAAAGTTATGAAAAATTATATCCGAAAAATTAATGTTTTTGTTGATAAAAAATTTTAACACTTTTATTTTTTAATTAATTAATTTATGTTTTTATGAAATAATTTATTTAAAAGAAAATCTGTATTTTTTCATTTTTTGTATAATGGTATTTTTTTTTTTATTTTGATCAATTTGAAATTTTTCTTATTTTCACATAAGCAACGTTGTATTTTCTGGAGCTTCAAGCGCTCGTCTGGTTATTGCATCCGGACCCTCAATTAATGACCAAATTACTTTCGTTTTTAGAGCCTCCCAAACGTTTAGGATAATTAGTCTGAAAAAATAATTTAATATTTTTTATTAATTTTAATTTCAATAAGTAGTAGTTAATTGTGATAATAATTACAAAGTCATTCTTTACTTAGAAAATTTCCGAGAAAGAAACTTTTGATCGTTTATGAAATCCCATAAATATCTCATAAATAATTAGAGAATTTTCAAAATTTCTATAATGATAAAATACTTTAATATTATTAACACGCAAATAAAAAAAGGAAAAAAAGAATTACCAATTGAATTTGTGATCCATCATCTCGACTTTCAAAATTTGTGAAATTCAAAATATTATTGGATGGCATATCTTGTGGCAGCTTTTCTGCAAATTGGTGCTGACGGTTCAATGCAGCTGCTACTTAATTCAAATTACTGAAAATATTAATTAATTATTGGTTTTATTAATTCGTAGCACGGCCAGGATGTTAGCGCGAGTTTTTAAAGCTAGTTAGTGACCACGGAGTTATCATGAATAATATATAAATAAATTCGATATTACTTTTTAATATGCTCACCACCATGGAAAATGGCGTTCTTATTCTTATTAAAATATAACTGGAATTATTATTTTTAAAGGATTTATTTTAGAAATTTTTGGAGAACTTATTTCAGTAATTTTTAAAGAACTTATTTTAGAATTTTTAAAAAAAGATATTTCAGAAATATTAAAAGAATTTATAAAATAATAAAAATAAAATTATTTTAATGAGAATAATAACGCAATTTTCCACCATCGTGGGCGTATTGACAAGTATTATTAAATTTATTTATAGATTATTCATGATAACTCCATAAATAATAAAACATATCGGTTTTATTTACTACAATTTCTTATAATGTTTTCCCTTGGTTTCCATGGTCACCAACCAGTTCTGAAAACTCGTGCAAACATCCTGGCCTTAATTATTAGTTAATTATTTGCATAATAGACAGGTATCAAACGTATTCAACACTAATGAATGATACATTAATTTTCCATTAGGAACTTACTTTAACGATTGTAAAATCCTTTTGCCATAACGTTGTTCGAACAGACTATGAAGACTAGAGGTCTCTAGTCTTCTTGGAACAGACCCATCACGTTCTCAGCATACTGATCAAGCCTGCTCAGACAAACAGTTAAATTTCATTAACATTAAAATATAATACGTGATTAAAAAACATTTCAATTGTATGGTGAAAATTAGTCAACGGACTTGGTATGAACAGGAGATATGACAAGATGCAAGACCACTTATCACCAAAAACAACTAGATTTTACCTAGATGTCGCATAACTAGATTATTACTAAACTTTTCAGTAAGGCCTTGCAGCAAAAAAATGGCATGAAAAACTTGCATTTAAACACACCATTTTAAGATGTCGTAAAGGCCCTTGTCGACTAGCATAGTTTTTCTAAAAAGTTCTATGGCATAGCGCTTGGGTAGAAATAGTTCAGCCATGACGGCTATAGGGCGGCGTTATAATCGTTTATTGAAATGATTCCAGCTCTACCAACATTCGTAAAATCACAACAAAAAATAATTAAACGCATAACCTTTTTTATTTGTTTACTCTTGTTGACAAATGACAATACGATATTCTGACAGTCAATCAATCAATTAATGTAGACTGTAAACAACTGTAAACAAAGAACAACAAAGAAGCTATAAATGCCCTTTTTTTTTTTTTTTCAAAGTTGGCTGCATCTAAAAAAACGAGTGTGAAGTTAGCAGAACTATGCTCAAAATGCTGCACGCAGCATTTTTCCAGCATAGTCCTCAGCGGCCATTTTTTAGTGAGTTTTTGGTGATATATAGTGACCAAAGTGCTATGGCATAGAACTTTGTTGAAAAACTATGCTAGTCGACAAGGGCCTTAAGACAATGTAATGAATGTGAATCAACCCTTACATGCATAACCACTTAGAGAGTGAACCTTCAGAAGAACATCACGATGATCAATCAGCGCATGTGCCAGAATTTAGTTATACATATCAATGCATATAAAATTTGCGTGTCTATAAGGTTTGTTCGTTCACTATTCCCAGTGAGCGTATGCACGGAGCGTACGCAAGGAAGCGCTAGAGTCGTGCGGTCATTTGAAGAAACTTTTTTAATAAAATTTACTATTTATTTATTGTTATTTGTTTTTTCAGTTCTTTTCCTGTCTTTCATAATTATTAATTGCTAATTAGTTATGGTGTTGTTATTTTTCTTTCCGAATCCAATGCGTTAGTAAATTTTATCAATAAAGTTTCTTCAAACGCCCGCACGACTCTAGCGCTTCCTTGCATACGCTCCGTGCATATGCTCGGTGTGAATAGTGAACGAACACACCACTTATGGCTGATTACGATATGGCTGCTGCAATAACTAACGTTATTTTAATAAGAATTTTATAATTTTTTAAAAAATTCACAAATGGCGTTATACTGTAGTTCCATAAGATGTTTTCGATACAGACAACTCCAAATTTATATATTTATGGATTATAAGCACACTCAAAGAGTGTACCCATATAATCATCATAATTGATAATCAATAGTAGCATTTATTTTTGTTCCGTTCCGTTCCGTTTCTTTCCGTACTGTTCTTATCAGAGTGATGTGGACATACTCATATATGTAATACCACTATACTGCTAATATGGCCAATTTGGATCTCCTTAGGCAAGAGCGTCGACGATATGGTCTTCTTTTTTCAGAAACGTGAAAAATGAGAAAGAGTAGAGAGCGTAGGGAGGGAATCAGATTAACTCGACAAGTCTAAAACACTATTAGACCAACAAAACCTTCAGGAATGACAACAGGCAAAACGATAAATTTATCAAGAGGCACGGTAGTGCCTCGAGTCAATTATGAGAAAGGAAATATATATGTGTGTGTGTGTAAGAGTAACTACCGTGCCTTATTATACACGACACATCGGTGACCCCTTCCGTCTCCATTTGTTGAAGATTCAATTAAAAAATAACGGAATCAATTAAAAAATACGAGGTTTTGTAATGATCCCATAAATCGATGTCAAGCTTAAAAAAAATCAGATTTTTTAGTGGCATATTTTTTTTTTAATTGAACGGTTGCGATTTTTTGGCTGAAAAGCCAGATTTCTGATTTTGTTAAGGTTGTTTACCAAAACCAAGGTAGAATGAATATTTGTGCTTAAAAACGCTATATACCGTAACGTTATATTTTATGTCCGGGTCCCCAAGATTTTTGTGCTGCTACTGATTGAAATATTGACTACTGTAGTATTAGTGTATATACTAATATACACTAATACTATGCTAGTACTCAAAATTTACATCGTGAAACACTGCTATTTCACACTATAAAAAAAATCCTATTGTATGTTTGTGTATGTCCGTATCTGTGTGTTGATTCCTCTTTCCGCCAGAGAAAAACAACGAAGGAGAGACAAACAGTGATGCCGAACTATGAGTCCCCCACGCGCGCAAACCATGAAAAACAATAAATTATTGTTTTTCAAACTTGAATAATTATTAAACAAAACAGACGAAATGAAAAAAATTTATATCAAAAAATTTTTCGTTCTTAGGACTATAAACTGTTAAAATTTGAACGTTTTCTGGTGCGTTTTAAAAAAGTTATTAATAAAAATACATAAAAATATGAGGTAACACCTATACCTTGTGTGTTAAAGTTGTCAACTTTGACAGTAAATATCTCAAAAAAAACACACAAGAAAAAATTTTAAAAAATTGACAATGTAGATAATTATTTCATTAAAAAAATAATACCAAAACAAAAAAAATCTGGTGCGATTTCAGATCTCCGAAAACAACCTTAAGTTGGTAGTACGGTATAAGATTATAAATTTTTTTTTTTTTTTTCTTTTCTCTCTTGCTCATTTTTGTTGACTGCACTGCAGAGTTGACATATAAATATATGATAAATATTGCAATATTGTATATTAAAAATAATAAACATCAAATGATATACCGGTAAAATAATGATAAATAAATAATAAACTTGATGATATATAAATTGTGTATGTTACAAAAAAAACTTTACAGAAAGATGTGATATCTAACAAAAAACAAAAAACAAGTATTTTGTACAAAAAAAAGCGTCAAGTATTCGAAATTGTAGTCGCAAAAAATATGATACAATTCAATCTCATGTATAGCGAGGTCAAGTATAACTTTGTTTTTTTTATTTTATTTTATTTTATTTTTTTCAACAATTTAGATTTAACTACATGTATCGAAAATAAAATTTCTTCGTTAGTTTTTATTGTATCATATTTTTTTTTATATTAAAAAATTAATTAATGACAAAACAAGTTACATTACAAATGGCGACTACAATTTCAAATACTTGACGCTTTTTTTTATACAAAATACTTGTTTTTTGTTTTTTGTTAGATCAAGAGGCACGGTAGTGCCTCGAGTCAAGTATGAGAAAGGAAATATATATGTGTGTGTAAGAGTAACTACCGTGCCTTATTATACACGACACATTGGTGACCCCTTCCGTCCCCAATTATTTATGAATCAATTAAAATATGATGGAATCAATTAAAAAATACGGGGTTTTGTAATGATCCCATAAATCAATGTCAAGCTTTTTTTTAAAAAAAAAATCAGATTTTTTAGTGGCTTATTTTTTTTTTTATTGAACAATCAAATTAACGGTTGCGATTTTTTGGCTGAAAAACCAGATTTCTGATTTTGTTAAGTTGGTAGTACGGTATAACATTATTATAAAAATTTTTTTTTTTTTTTTTACTTTTCTCACTTGCTCATTTTTGTTGGCTACACTGCAGAGTTGACATATGAATATATGATAAATATTGCAATATTGAATGTTAAAAATAATAAATATCAAATGATAGACTGGTAAAATAATTATAAATAAAAATTAAACTTGATGATATATAAATTGTGTATGTTACAAAAAAAACTTTACAAAAAGATGTGATATCTAACAAAAAACAAAAAACAAGTATTTTGTACAAAAAAAAGAGTCAAGTACTCGAAATTGTAGTCAATTTGTAATGTAACTTGTTTTGCCATTAATTAATCTAAAATGTTAAAAAAAAAAAAAAATAATAAAAAAAAAAAATTATACTTGACCCTGCTAAACATAAGATTGAATAATGTTGGCTTAAAATTTTATTTTTAATTTAGGAAAAACTACGCAGGGTCAAGTATAATTTTTTTTTTTTATTATTTTTTTTTTTTTTAACATTTTAGATTAATTAATGGCAAAACAAGTTACATTACAAATTGACTACAATTTCGAGTACTTGACTCTTTTTTTTGTACAAAATACTTGTTTTTTGTTTTTTGTTAGATTTGATATACGTGAGAAAGTTAAAATAGTGTTGGTAAGTTGTCAAGTTAATCCGATTCCCCCCCTACGCTCCCTACTCTTTCTCATTTTTCACGTTTCTCAAAAAAGAAGACCATATCGTCGACGATCTAGCCTAAAGAGAAACTCCACTTATTGGAAAGATAGGATGGTAGCAATATGGCTGCAGAGGAAAATGGTCCCGGGGCACCCCGCGGTGAGGGTCAAGGTTTATCTTTGATTTTGGCCTTTCTACGATTTGTAGTGCTTTTTATAAATATGCCTAGTTTTACCAAGTTTTACCAAGTTTTACCAAGGGACCAAGTTTTAACAAGGGAAAATCTGTATATGTATGTGACTGATTGGAAAAATTCGGTAAGGAAGTGGAAACACAGACACGCAAATTTTATATGTATTGATATGTATAACTGGGGTCCGTTCAAAAAGTCACTCGGAAACCCGGAAGCAGCGCAGTAGACGAAAAAATATAGGAATAAAATAAACTTAAAAGTAACTAAAGGCTACTGTAGACTATTGATTGTAATAACGGCCATATTGCAGGCCACTCACTTTTGTTACTTATGAAAAGTATTTTTATAATTATTATTAATAATTGAACAATAGAATATTTTTTTGATTTGTAGTTTGTACCTATAGAAATTCATGACAAAAAAAAATCATGCTTACCACAACAGAATATCAAAAATTTTCTATGATCACAATCTTGAACCTCCGGGTTTCCGAGTGACTTTTCGAACGAACCCATGAATTCTGGCGCGTGCGCTGATTGACCATCGTGATCTCCTGACGGTTTCACTCTAGTGAAACATATATGATTATACCAGCCTAACACTGGCCTCGAGTCAAGTAAGAGAAAGAAATGTATGTGTTGATGAGAATAGAGTGAAACCGTCAGAAGAAGTCACGATGATCAATCAGCGCATGCGCCAGAATTCAGTTATACATATCAATACATATAAAATTTGCGTGTCTGTGTTTCCACTTCCTTAACGAATTTTTCAATCAGTCACATACATATACAGATTTTCAATGTATCGTTAGATTCTCGCGCATGCGCTGATTGATCATCGTGATCTTCTGACGGTTTCACTCTATGTGTGATGATATGAGTGACTACTACCGTGCCTTATTATACACCAAATATTTTATCCCCTTCCGTCCCTAATTTTTAGAAATTTAATTTAAATATAATAGAGCTAAGTAAGAATAATGTGGCTTCGTAATGATCCCATAATTTGATCTCCAGCTTTTTTTTAACAGATTTTTTCGTCACGGCAATATATATTTAAAGCATCATCGACATTACGGTCTCGGCGTTTTTCTCAAATTGACCAGATTTCTTCTGTTAGGTTGGTATTGAGTTGATAATAAACTTGAGCAAGATGTTTTTTTTTTTTGTTTCTATATAGGCTGAACTGTAGAGTGTTATTAAGGCAGAATGTCAAGTATTAAAGAAAAATTCCCTCTCACAGATTTTGATCAAAGTGGGCTTATTTTTTAAGTGAAATAAAGATCTATTTTATCATCTAACAGTTTACATTTCTTTCTTCTCTTAATGATGTATGAATTGTGTTTGATATAAAAAAAAACTTTTACAAAAAGATGTGATATCTAACAAAAAACAAAAAACAAGTATTTTGTACAAAAAAAAATCAAGAACTCGAAATTGTAGTCAATTTGTAATGTAACTTGTTTTGTCATTAATTAATCTAAATTGTTAAAAAAAAAAAAAAATTATACTTGATCCTGCTAAACATAAAATTGAATAATGTTGGCTAAAAATTTGATTTTTAATTTAGGAAAAACTACGCGGGGTCAAGTATAATTTTTTTTTTTTTTAACAATTGAGATTAATTAATGACAAAAAAAGTTACATTACAAATTGACTACAATTTCGAGTACTTGACTTTTTTTTGTATAAAATATTTGTTTTTTGTTAGATTACTTATCAGTTAATTAATTACAAATTTACTTTAATTAAATTCAGCTAATAGTTTGCTAATTATATAAATTCTAGTAATCAGTTATTATCACTAACATCCACTAACTATACGAAGCTGGTGTACTCCTGTGCTTAGCCAATACGAAATGTTAAGAGTGAATTTTATGCTTATATTTTGATTTAATTCATAAAAATTAAAAATATATTTGCATATGAGTAAAAACGACAAATCCGGAACTCCGTTTTGGTGACCCATCCTCAGATCTTTCTTTAACTACATCAGGCCTTTGAAAAATATGCAATGTAAAGTTTTTGAAGATTTTTCCTCTCCTTATTTTGACCCCTATTGTATGGGGAATTTCATCACAATTTGAAATAGCGTTTTTTTTCATAATTTTTTACGGTTTTTGATAAATACAGAAAAAATTCAGGATGACTGATTTTATATGTAAAATTTTCTCATTTTCTCTGAATTTATGACCTTGCCCCTAAATTTTTCTTATTTTTGTTATCATTTTTGAAAAGCTAAGAAAATTTTACATAGAAAACGTCTTGAAACCTGTTGGGTTCTCTGAAAAAACGACTAAAATAAATCAAAAGAAATGAAAAATGGGCAAACAATCCATGATTTTAGCCTTTTAATTTAATTTTTTTTTTTTTCCACTATTAGTATGAAAAAAGTCTCAAAACCATTTTTTAATACTTTTTTTATAATAATAGTAGAAAAAAAAAAAAAAAATTAAAAATTCTTACCCAAATTTGAGCGTTTCAAACACGGATTTTCACCCATTTTTCGTGTCAAAATAAGGGGGGGGGGAATCTAAAAAAAATTTACATTGCATATTTTTTCAAGGGCTTCAAGCCTGTGGTAGTTAAAAAATGATCTGAAAATGGGTCACCCAAATTGATGTCGGGATTTGGCGTTTTTGCACATATATATTTTCTGTAGCACATGAAAACTTGACTGTCTCGACTTACTGGCTCCTAACTGTAGTTAACGTGACTGTACTGCCAAAGACAACAGGACAGCGGTTTCGTTTCTCTATCAGCTTAAATAATTTTGTCTAATCTTTGATAACCTTGTGTAATCTAATTCACATTAAGTGAAATCTTTGGATTCTTAGTGAAATCATGAAAGATTATTAAGAACCTTTGTGATAAAATAGAAGTATAAGCCGTGTGATCATATGTAAATTTATATGATTACATGAAATTTGTAATTTTAGAATGATTTACCCTCTCTATGTAACTTAATTCCAATTACCGTGTACGTTAAAATTTGTTAGCATTGGAAATCAATAACTTTTTTATCAAGTCATAAAATCAAGAAGACTAGAATTACAGTAAGAACAACTCACTATGTCTAGTTTTCTTGCATAGAGTTCTGAAATTATGCCAACGTCCCAACTAATTTACAAGCATTCTAAGGAAAATTTTTTAAAAAAGCAGAAAGACATACAATTACCGTTCATGGAATTTATTTTATATCAATAATATAAATCCTTATTATTAAATTAATTACCCGTAATAAATTAATCATAATTTTCAAATATTAATAGGTTATTCGTTATGACTATTATGGTGAATAAAATGTACATTTTTTTCAAGTGCCAGCGTTTTGTTGTGAGAATGGAAAAATCGTTTTCCCTGTTCGAATGTCGCAATCATTATGGCACAAGCTGGTGCAACTTTGACTAAACGCGGTATCAGTCCTGTGAATAATCCTCTCACTCCACTTTGACTATAAATTTTTCGAATAATGCTGCTTACAGTATTGCTATGGCGATTTGGATTGTCTGAATTAAAAATGAGAAACAAAAACAATCGTCAATAATGAAAAAAGCAAATATAATTGTTTAAAAATTTGATAATTGTTTACTTGTATAAATTTCTTTTTCACCCATTTCAATTTGTCGATGAGTTTTTACAACATCAAATGGAAGAGTTACAAAAGCAGCGACCTAAAATCATTCGAAAAATTTTAATCGCTAATATTTTTATTGTAAACTCCATAACTTACAGAACCAGCTGCAGCACCAGCTAACAAATTAAAACTAAACGAATGCACATAAGCAGGAAATGATCGATTGAATGTTTCGTAATTGAACCAATAAATAGCACTAAAAGGTACATCACGTAGTAGAGTTGAACTTAATCCCATCCAAAGTCCTGAAACTCCGTTATATTTTATGACAATTTTCAAAGCTTGCCTCATTTCTAGGATAAATTAAATTTTAATTATAAAAAGAATTAGAACGAAAACAAAGTTGTAATTATTAAAAATATACCTGCATAGCTAAGCTTTTGTGATTGCATTTTTGTTCTGATAAGCTCCAATGGACTAACTAATGTTGCAGCCCAAACTCTCGCCATACCACCAGCTAAAATTGGTACCCAGAAAGGCTGCTTATCATACGACTTAACGTCTGGACTATTAATATTTTTATTATAAGTATCCTATAAAAGTTCCAACAGCTAATAAAATTTTCTTATAATGCAATTTTCTAAATTTTCTGTGTATTGTAAAATTAAATATTGATTGAATTTTACCTTTAGATATAATCTGAGTTGCTCATAAGATACAAAATAAACTATTGTAGCAGGTACAGCTAGAACAAGAGTTGGACTCAAACCACTCCAAAGTGAAGATACTCCTTCTTTTTTTCCAATTTTAACAAAAGCATCCTAGCATAAAATAAAAATAGTTGGAAGTACAGGGTTTATTTTATATTTTTCGAAAAATCAAAAATTTTACCAAAGTGCCATTAAATTTTCCATTTTTTTGAATCCAAGCAGGGACTTTTCCATTACAAGCACACAAATGATCCATGAGTCCATTACAATAAAGAAAACATTTGTCAGATAACATTGCCTTCTGTTGTGCTTGAAGTCGAGTTTTAACGACATCCAAAGGTGTAACTAAAAATAATCAATTGAGTGAATGAAAAATGTGTATATGCTCATTATATGACATTATGCTTAATGACTGAAAATATACCAAAATATAAAAATCATACATCTTTTAAATCCAATATGTAAACATAGTAGATTATTTTATTATATCGCATCAAATACAAAGTATTTACCAAAAATCGAAGTAATTAAAGCACCAGTGCATGATGCAATCATTTGTTGATAAGGTTTTATCCGATACCTTGGGTCATCAAGATCAGTCTCAGTTAAATGTGTAACTGAACTTGTCATCTTTGTAGGTTATGTTTTTTAGTCGTTCAAGTTAATTTGATCAACCATATATTTAAAATAACTGGTTTTATTAAATGGATACCTTATAATATTAATAATACACCACTCTTATATCATTTGAAATTGCATTGTGAATCGTTTTTTTTTTATAACAAAATTATCATTCCATTGAGCACTATACCCAACTTTCAACATGCCTTAGATATAAACATATCTAGAAATTACGAAAAGTTTAAAGTTTGAAACAAGAAGACTAGAAAACAGGGGGACCAACTCAGTAAGCCAAAAATGTGTATAAAAGTCAACTGGTAATTAATGTTAAGAATTAAATAAAGAGGGCGAAATAGTGCTCCTAAACTCGGGTTGTGAGTCCGGTTTTTTTACGATTAATAACCAGATTTTTTACCGGTAAAAAAAAAAATTTTTTTTTAACCATTAAGGTTGTTTACGGAGATCTGAAATCGCACCAGATTTTTTTTGTTTTGGTCTTATTTTTTTAATGAAATAATTATCTATGGTGTCAATTTTTTTAAATTTTTTCTTGTGTGTTTTTTTTGAGATATTTACTGTCAAAGTTGACAACTTTAACACACAAGATATAGGTGTTATCTCATATTTTTATGTATTTTTATTAATAACTTTTTTAAAACGCACCAGAAAACGTTCAAATTTTAACAGTTTATAGTCCTAAGAACGACAAATTTTTTGATATAAATTTTTCTCATTTCGTCTGTTTCGTTTAATAATTAATCAAGTTTGAAAAACAGTAATTTATTGTTTTTTATGGTTTGTGCGCGTGGGGGACTCATAGTTCGGCATCACTGTTTGTCTCTCCTTCGTTGTTTTTCTCTGGCGGAAAGGGAAATCAACACACAGATACGGACATACACAAACATACAATAGGATTTTTTTTATAGTGTAAAATAGCAGTGTTTCACGATGTAAATTTTGAGTACTAGCATAGTATTAGTGTATATTAGTATATACACTAATACTACAGTAGTCAATATTTCAATCAGTAGCAGCACAAAAATCTTGGGGACCCGGACATACAATATAACGTTACGGTATATAGCGTTTTTAAGCACAAATATTCATTCTACCTTGGTTTCGGAAAACAACCTTAAAAGGCGGAACCAGTAACTTGCGCTGTTTCATACTGCGCATCTCATGTTTGTTATTTTTATTTTATACTTTTTTCTATTACTGACAATTATTTTAGTTATTTATTTTGTAACTGATCAATAAAAATTAATGAGATTCTGATTATAATAATTATAGTTATTAAATTGATTATTGTTATTTTAATTAACTTTGGAAAATATTTTCTCAACGAATGAAAGAAAGTTGTGGAATTTAATTTTATAGGTTATACATTATTGGTATCAAGGTAAGAGAAAAAAAACAATGTTTAATTTCTAATGTATTTTTATATTAAGACTGACATAAAAAAAAAAATAACAATTGTCAATAGTAAAACTAATTTATTTTAAATAATTCAAGGTTAAAAAAACGTCATGGTAAGGTCTGAGTCAGTAATTTGGAGATATTTTGTTCAAGTAACTTGTACAGAAAACAATAGTAGCAGTAAACACAAGAAAGGACGTTGCAAGTTTTGTAGCCAAGAATATGTATCCAATGCACAACGAATGCATAATCACTTGGTTTTTAAATGTAATAAATGTCCAAAAAGTTCAAACAATATTTAAGTAGTGAACCAACTAGTCAAATTGACACATCTGATACAAATACAAGTGCCAATGTGATAGATGATTTGACACCAAAGACATCAACACAAACGTATGTTTTTAAAGGTGTAAATAAAGAGAAAAAAATAGATCATTTTCTTGACAAAATGTCTTCTCAAGACCAAAAAGACCTTGAAGCTACTGCTTTTGCTGCTTTTGCTGCTGCTTTTGCCAGAGCATTGATTGCCACTAATCTTCCATTGTCAGCATTTGATAATTATTATTGGAAATCCTTTTTTACATCACTACGACCAGCTTTTAAAAAACCTTCTCGATATGTTCTTTCACACAGATTGTTAGTTGCAGAATATGAAAAAGTAAACAAAGTTGCTGAAGATAAAATTAATGATGCAGATACATTGACAATTATGTCAGATGGTTGGACTGATATTAATGGTGATGGTTTTACAAATACTGTTGTCACAACACTACAGCCTGTATTGGTTTTGTATTAAACATCATATTGATATTTTTAGCATTGATGGAATGGCTACCAAAAAAGTACTATTATTTAAGAAAAAAGTCAAGTACTTTAGTTACTTTTTATATAATAATATTCATATAATAATTATTATTATAATAACAATATTTATATAATAATAATTATAATATAAAAATTTTAATGTTAAAAAATATTTGACTAAACAATAACAAATATGTAGTATTAAACATTTAATAAAAAAAGACTGTTTATAATTTCATAAATATAAAAAAAATTTACTCTAGAGGTAAATGTTTATAAATTATTAATAAAATTCTTTTCCAATAATAATTTATTTGAATATAATTTTTAACTAATGTCAAATAACGAATAACCTTTTATTAATTAATATACATTCACATTGAACATAAAATAAAATATTTGTAATTACTCGCGCGAACGGTGATTGGCTCTAGTAATTTCCGCCTTTTTTGGTTAAAAATGATTTTTTACCGGTAAAAAATCCGGTTAAAAATGCTAAAAATATAAAAAACCGGTAAATTAACAACCCTATCCTAAACCATGACTCAAGATTCATGAAACTAACAGCCAGGGATGTGCATGTATAAAACAAAACGTTTTAAACTATGTTTAAAACACTGTTTTAAACACCTCTAGTTTTATCGATTTGTATAAAACATCGCCCTTCAGTGGCGAAATCGGAAACTACTATCAAAATCAACCAAAATATATATAATTTTTTTTTCTCAATCTGTCAGACTGATTATTACATTATGTTGTTGTAAATTGAGGAAATATGATACTTTATTATTTTAATCATTTTTTCAATTACATTTTATTACTTTTGAATATTGTGCTTTAGTTGTACAAAGTTTTTTGAGAATATATTATACAAAAACTAGTCGAAGTCATGTGTCCTGCTTGGAAGCCATTTTTAAAAGGAAAGTGATTGCTTGAATAACGCTTATGACCAACTTGATGCATCAAGATCAATCTTATCTTCATCTGGAAGATGATAATATTAGCAACACGACTCAGGGAAATGATATACATGTTATAATTCCTATTATATGTTTAAATATAAAGCAATATTTACACAGAAATATGTTGAACACTTAACTGCTTCCTTTTATTGGAGCTCAATTTGTTGAATTAATATGTTCAGAAAATAACAAGTATTGTTGTTATTAATAAATTTATAAAATCCATTTATGAATATAAATAATTTGAGTATTATAATTTTAAAAATTTATAAATAAATGCGTTTATGAAATAATCAACAAGTGTTTGTTGCTAGACAAATCTTGAGCAGTGTTTGAAAAGTGAATCTAATCCACCATAGATAAGAATAGTGATGTAAAAATACCGGTATTTTTTTTTCCGTATTAATACAGTATTTAATACAGTATTGATACGGTATTGCCGTATTCAATACCAAATGGGTGTTCTCTATGTTAAAATACGGTATTAAACTGAATTTTTGATACGATACCGTAATAATACCAAAATGCACCCCTACATTTATTAAACCAATATTCCTATCAAGAGGAATTATTAATAACTATTAATAACTTTATTAATAACTTACTCTATTAATAACTTTATTAATAACTAACTCTATTAATAACTATTATTAAACCAATATTCCTGGTTTAAATATTTTTTTTAAGTGCATGTAATTTCGTAGCTATTTGGTCTTCAATGTTTTTCTTTTTTCTAATAAATGCATGTATATTATTTTTTGATAGAAAAACATATTTATAAGGAAGGAGCTAGCTATGGACTTAAAAAGAGACAATTATTAGTAAATGAAAAGCAATTATTATTTAATAAATTATCTTCTCTAAAGTAGATCTCGTTTCTTAGCCAATTGTTTATTTAAAAAAAATTTCACTTATTTGTTTGATGAAATATTCAATGTATCAAAAAAAATATTTTACCCAGCAATAATTATTTAATAAATTATTATTTTTTGATTACATCTCATTTTTTAGCTTTTTGTATATTTAAAAAAAATATTCCACCTAGCAATAATTGTTTAATAAATCTTTTTTCAAATGCAAAAAATCTATTTTTTTTTCTTAGAAAAAAGCTGGACATCAAATTATGAGATCATTACGAAGCCACATTATTCTTACTTAGCTCTTTCATATTTAAATTAAATTTCTAAAAATTAGAGACGGAAAGAGATAAAATATTTGGTGTATAATAAGGCACAGTAGTAGTCACTCATATCATCACACATATTCTCATCAACACATACACACTTTCTCTTACTTGACTCGAGGCCAGTGTTGGGGTTGTGAGGCTGTGTCATGGAGGTGTATAAGGAGTGTAAACTGTGGCTTTTTGCTGAAGCCGACATTTCGGAGCAGATGGTGGCGCTAGCGTCAGCCCTGCACGAAAGCATGCACGTGTATCATTTTGTTTACTTTGGTTTACTTTTTGTTTACATTCTGTAGTACAAGTGTGTTAACGTCGATTTTTTTTTAATTATTAACAAATATACAATAAATAAACTAAATTTTATTAATTGATTTATAATTTAAAATATAGAACTTCTCAGTGCTTACGTGTGGAGTCTGTATTATTTTTGTATCTAATTTGAGAATACATAGTTAATATTTTAAAGTTAAGTACAAGGTTAGAATTGTCAATTTGTTTTTATTAATAAAAAAATTTATTAATAATTGATAGATTGATAAATTTTTTGAAACATTGTGTATTAAAGTACTGAAAATATTTTTTACTATATTGGATAATAACATCTTTAATTAACATTAAATATCATTGTACAGTAAGTTTATATAATGACATTTTCAAGCTTGATAAAATTGTTTATTAAACATATACTAATCAATTTTTTATTTTTCACTTTTTAATTAAAAAAAGGAACTAACTGTAAAATCATAATTTATTGTATTTTATTTAGAAAATAAAATTAATTTTATTTTGAAACCTATGTATATTTTATTAAGTTATTTATTTAATTACTAAAAGGAGATATATAATTAAAATATGTTAAAATTAATTTTTTTTCTATTTAGAAAATAATTTAAGAAAAACGTTCATGACTCCCTTAGAAAATAATAAAAAAATAGTTAATAAATTATGTTGACAACAATTTGGCTGTCAATATAACTTCCAGTTTTATCAAAGAATCGAAAAAAAAATTAGAATTTACATGACATATTTAATTAACGAACTTATATTATTAATTAAAATTTCACCTGTGTTATACAAATAGTAAATAAGAATACAGATTAAAGTGAATAAGAACATTATGTTTCTTTTCTCTGTCTACGTGCACGGCCGACGCCAGCACTGCAGTTGGCAGTTTTTGGAATTGATCTGCTCCGAAATGGCAGCCTCAGCAGCTGCCTATGCTTTTACACAGTATAAATTCAGAGTTTACACTCCTTATACACCTCCATGGGCTGTGTATGGTTTTAAGTTTTCACTTAGTGCGAGAGAGATAGCTTTCACCACGTCTTGCCTATGCAACAAGGCAACGAGATGGTGATCGCTTACGAAAGCGTGCACCAGCACCAGGTCCGCCAGCTAGCTTTCATGGAAGCCAGGAGGCAGGGTCCCTGGCCTGCTCGAGAGCCGGCCGACGACTGACGATATTGTCAGACTTCTAGCTAGATATACGGATCCCGCCCTACTCTCCCAGTCCACACTGTCTACGCGCACACCTGTCTTTTGTTGGTATTACCGGTCCACACGGACACAATGGTCTGCAGATGGAGCTACTGTATCAGTTCGCAATCTAACTGTATTACTTATCTTCAAGCCAACACAATTTCCCATGTGTATTGGCCGATAAGCATCTACGGAACGTAATTATTATAAATAATGCCAATTCTCAAGACAATATATACCTTAGCAAGATCTACTAACCATGCATGGGTGATAAAAAATTACCCCGATAAAAAAAAAGTATCTTAAAATATCTTTTTCTCATATTTAGTTGAAAATACGTTTGATTTATAACATTGTTGTCGTTTTATAAATTTATATAAAATTTATTACTTCAATGAGTTTTTATACAAATAAATAAATAATAGATATTTATTTTTTAAATGATTTAAAGTCCCTTGGTAAAACTTGGTAAAACTAGGCATATTTATAAAAAGCAGTACGAATCGTAGAAAGGCCAAAATCAAAGATAATGCTTGACCCTCACCGTGGGGTGCCACGGGACCATTTTCCTATGCAGCCATATTGCTACCATCCTATCAAGAAGACTAGAGACCAGGAGAATCAACTATAAGAGTGGGAGTAACTTGATATACGTCGTAAATGTAGAGTGCGCCACTTTAGTTATTCAATTGCACTAAAAATATTTACCCCTTCCATCGAAGTTGATTTTCCTGGTCTCTAGTCTTCTTGATTTCTTCAAAATTTTTTTCATTGTTTACAATTGTTCATAAATATATAGAGTGAAACCAACAGAAGATCACGATGATCAATCAGCGCATGCGCGAGAATATAACGATACATGGAAAATCTGTATATGTATGTGACTGATTGAAAAATTCGGTAAGGAAGGGGAAACACAGACACGCAATCTTTATATGTATTGATATGTATAACTGAATTCTGGCGCATGCGCTGATTGATCATCGTGATCTTCTTGTGACGGTTTCACTTTATGTCATATGATGTTGTGAATTGTGATGACAGATAACATGGTTATATACACGACACCAAAATACCCTGATCAAAGACATAGCGTTATATCCACGTAATAGATTTAGTTTCGCAAAACTCACTGCGCAATTTGGTAATGAATTTGTTTAATTATTCATTAAAAATAATTCATTAAAATTATTTATACAATTTACTAAATTTCAATATTGAGCTCTCACAGTGTTGGGCTGGTATAATACCGCGGTATTATACCGGTCGTAGACCTCAGTAAAACACCAGTTTAATACTGATCAAGGTTCATACTTCCATACTTTCATACTACTTTAGTAATGCCATCTATGAGAATTTTTGCAAATAAAAGACAAATACTTGTAAAATAGTTTTTTTAAAAATACCAGTTTTTCCAATGAACAATTCATCTATATTATATATTAGCTTTTTTCAATTCAATAATTTATCCATATTTCAATTTTTTTAAATGTTCGAAAGAATTTTATTTATTCATTTATTTATAATTTTGTAATAATTTGTAATAAAAGAAACATTTTTGACAGATGTTTACTTGTGTATGCTTGTGTTTCCAAAAATAAAAGTATTGTATATGATTTACTTAATTTTGTAGAAAAAAGAGGACACTTATGACTATCATTTATATCATACGTATCATACAGTATCATGCGTATCATACGTATGATTGTATAATACTCGAAAAATCGTTGAATTACCTATCACTGGGTAGCTATTCTTGACATGATTATCCGCAAGTTATCTCGAGCGACTGGGATAACTTTTTTGTGACAAAACATGGAAATTCAACCTGGGTAGCTATTCTTTACTCGATTATCCCACCTACACGCGATAACATGAAAACGCCTGAAAATGATTTAGTCGTTTGATGTAAACCATTGGGAAGGATACAAATTAAGCTAAAATTTTCATGTTTTGCGACAAAAAAGTTATCCCAGTCGCTCGGGATAACTTGCGGATAATCGAGTCAAGAATAGCTACCCTGGGTAGCTATTCTTGACTCGATTATCCCACCTACACGGGATAACATGAAAACGCCTGAAAATGATTTAGTCGTTTGATGTAAACCATTGAGAAGGATACAAATTAAGCTAAAATTTTCATGTTTTGCGACAAAAAAGTTATCCCAGTCGCTCGGGATAACTTGCGGATAATCGAGTCAAGAATAGCTACCCTGGAGTGCTATTCTTGCACTCTTACTGCGAGAGTTACTGCGGGTCCCGCAATAACTGTTCGCCGGCATGAATTTGTGTCGCGACATCAAAAACCCCCTCCTCTAAAGTTTATTCTCCTGGGTAGCTATTCTTGACTCGATTATCCCACCTACACAGGATAACATGAAAACGCCTGAAAATGATTTAGTCGTTTGATGTAAACCATTGAGAAGGATACAAATTAAGCCAAAATTTTCATGTTTTCCGACAAAAAAGTTATCCCAGTCGCTCGGGATAACTTGCGGATAATCGAGTCAAGAATAGCTACCCAGGTCTCTAGTCTTCTTGTATACAACGAAATGTACAGCAAAGTCATGAAGGTCTACAAGGAGCGTAAACTAGCTGATTTTACTGTCGCCGACGGAATGGAGCAAGTATAGTATATAAAGTTGCCGAGGATGGCGCTCGCATTCGCACGGTTCCACTTCTACGTGTTGTTTTTGCTTGTATTTTGACATGAATTTGTTACAATTGTTAATGTACATGATAAAATGACAAGTGAAAATATAATTATGTTATAATTGATGCAACAATTTAAAGTATAATCAACAAAAAATTAATTAATTTCATATCAATACGTAGATACATAAATTTGAAGGTAAGTATTTGATTTTTTTATAACACAAAATAAAAATATATAAATATAAACAAATAGGTATCACAATCTTTATTTGTTTATATAGCTGTAATATTGAAAACGAAATTCATTAAAATTACATTTACTACTATTTTATTATAACTAATTTTCTTTTTGCAGTAGGAGACATAATGCAAAAATATATTGTTGATAACTGTCAAACATCAAAAGGAAATAAAAATAATAAGAAAACAAAAAGTTAAGTAAATAGATGCAGCTAAAAAAATATATATGCTAGCAACAATTATTCAATATAAAGTGCCTTTTTTCAAGTTTATTTCTTTCTTTAGCTATCTTATTTTCAGGAACTCATTTATTGAAAAAGTTAAAAGAACAAGCAGCTAAAGAAATGGACTCAAGGAACAGACAATTTATTCATTTTTTTTTTAATAAATGCCTTCAAATTTTTTTTAAGTTAACAAATTGCTAAAGAAAAAATGTACTTAATAGGAAAAGACAATTTATCTATTTTTTTTTAAATAAATAAATTTTTTTTTAGTAAACAAATAACGGAAGAAAAAGTTGGACTCAAGAAAAAGACAATTTAATCTTTATTTTTCACATATATAAATTCCTTTAAATTATTTTTTAATAAACAAATAGCTAAAGAAAGAGATGCACTCAAAAAAGACTATTTAGTAAAATGAATTTAATTCATTTATTCAAAAAATAAAAAATAGATCTTCTCTTTTTGAGTGCATTCCATTTCGTAGCTGTTTGTTCATTAAAGAATGATTTGAAGGCATTTATTTATTTTAAAAAAATAAGAAGCAAATGGTCTTTCTTGGAGTCCATTTTTGTCTTTAGCTATTTTTTTATGAAACAATAATATATTTATCTAAAAAATAAAGAATTGTCTTTCTTTAAGTAAAATAATCTACATGCTTTTATTTATTTGGAAAAAACAAATAGCTGAGAAAATGGATGTACCTGAAAAATGTACATATATCCCAATAATTATTTAATAAATGCCTGAAAAAAATTGTTAAATAAACATCATGGAGTATATCCATTTTCTCAGCTATTTGTTCTTTATTTTTTCCATGAATAAAAGCATGTAAATATTATTTTTAAATAAACAATTATTAGTGTTATTATTTAATAAGCTGTCTTTTTTGAGTCCATCTCTTTCTTTAGCTATTTGTTTATTTAAAAAAAAAGGGATGCTTTTGTTTATTAAAAAATAAAGAATCAATAGTTGAGAAAATAGATGTATTCAAAAAAAATAATTATTCAATAAAAGCCTGAAAATAATTGTTAAAAAAACAATAATTCCTGTTGGAAATATTTTTTTGGCTCTATCTATTTTCTTAACTTTTTTTTTTTTTATTATTTTTATTTTTTTTTTGATGTTTGACAGTTAATGACAATATATTTTTGCATTATGTTTCCTACTGAAAAATGAAAATTAGTAATAATAAAATAGTAGTAAATTTAATATTAATGAATTTCGTTTTCAATATTACAGCTATATAAACAAATAAAGATTGTGATACCTATTAGTTTATATTTATATATTTTTATTTGTATTATAAAAAAATCAAATACTTACCTTTAAATTTATGTATCGACTTATTGATATGAAATTAATTAATTTTTTGTTGCTTATACTTTAAATTGTTACATTAATTATAAAATAATTATATTTTCACTTGTCATTTCATCATGTACATTAACAATTGTAACAAATTCATGTCAAAATATAAGCAAAAACAACGTGTGACCGTGAAACCGCCCAAATGCGAGCGCCATCCTCGGCGACTCTATATACTATACTTGCTCCATTCCAAGAAGACTAGTGCCGTTCAGGAGTAAAAGTGGCGAACTCTACATAGCCGCCGTATTCTAGGACACTAAATGTTACCCCCTCCACTAAAGTTTATTCTCCTGGTCTCTAGTCTTCTTGCTTCATTCCGTGAGTCTCACCAACAGCTACTCTAACATAGGAGTTTACCCTCCTTGTAGACCTTCATGAGCAAAGTAAAAGAACAAATTGAAAAATCATCAGCTGTTGGTATCCAGTGTGATGGCTGGTCAAATGTAAATAATCAAGGGGTAATTAACCAAACCAGTTTCAACTGGTGCAATAAGCCATAGGGGTGATTACATAGCTTAAGAAATAAATAATGTAATTCATAAAATTGGTCCAAATAAAGTTGTTGGATTAGTTGCTGACAATGTAAGTGTGATGGAAAAAGTATGTGAAATTGTCACTTCTACAAAACCTTGGATATCATCTTATGGATTTTGCCCATATTATAAAGTTACTTCTTAAAGGATTTGGACGATTTTTTCCCGAATATGAAATTGAGATGAAATTTATACAGTAGATTCTTGAAATACTAATCCATTTTCTGTAATTTTTCGGTAATAGTTTGGAAGCTTGTTATTTTTTTATTAATTTTTGAAGTTGACAACTTTTAACATGGGCTCTTATGGGGAATACGATTTTGTCAAAAAAAAAGTCCTCGAATAATCCTGATAAAGTTTCAACCAGCTTGAAATTACCTCCAAACACGATTTAATGCAATTTACTTATGTTTGAACGTGATTTTACGGTGCAACAGTCAACACGCATTGGTCTTGCAAGTTAATACGACAGTAAACGTGTTAGAAGGTTACAAAATGTTGCCATATAAATGTACACTATGTACTTGTTAGTGTTTGATGTTAATAAGACAACATTGCAAAAGATACTGTGACATTTTCTATCACTTAAAAATATGAACATTTACATGTATATTATATTTATATCGCATAGACATTTATTCAGAAATAGACAGACAAGTTGGTGTATTAACAAATATACATTTTATTTTATTTTTTTTTTCTATTTTTATATATCTCAGTTAAGAAATACACTTTGATAAACAGAAAACAGAGTGAAAAAAAATATAAATTTATATATTTAGATTTTATTTTATTTTTTAATATTTGTGCCTGTGTAAAATATCAAAAATTATTTTGAATATATTTATACATAATTTCTTTTGAAGGTTTTTTTCTTTATCCATGCAAATTGTAAATAAAAAATAACATATGATTTTTGTGGTAGTATATATATCAAAGTCACTGTTGTGCATGTAAATGCAATTCAAAATCGTAAACTTTCATCTGACCTGGTTTCTCTATAACGATAAATGGGTGATGAACCTTGTCTATTTCCATTTCTCATTTCTTCTTCTATCTAATCAATGTAAAGAGGTACCCATATCTCTGTATATCGTGATTGCTAGACTTAGCAACATAACTACTACAAGACCATAATGAAATTGGTGTACATATATTGATGTATATACCTATATACAAAAAGGCAGTCACGCGCAAGCTAAATGTCATTTCAACTGAGTCACCATAATTGTCTCTTGCTTACTATCCACATTGATAATAATTGAATAGGTCAAAAAATAAATATATATTTTATATATCAACATATAAAGACATATAAATACCAAGTACAAATTATGATATTTTTTTTTTTTTTTTTTTTTTAATTTTTTTTTTCTTTGTGACAATTTTATTGATTACAATAAAAATAAATATTACATGTCATTTTTAATATTTAAATAAAAACATACATATGAATATATAGAAAGAAAAATAAATAAATA
>WSYQ01000824.1:0-48630 GCA_011426435.1 Lysiphlebus fabarum
GATATCCAACCTTGAGAAGCCACCCCCGGCCACCAAAAATTCGCGTCCTGCGAATTAAAAGTTTGTTGATAGTACATTTAAGGATAAGGATAGGGATTTTCTAGCCTGTTACAATATTTATGCAATTTAATTTTAGCGAGTTTAAAAAAAAAAATTTATTATTTTGATTATTATCATGTCATAGGTTTTAACAATTTTTGTTACCAATTTTCGTATAATATTTTTTGTTTAGAAAATTTTTTTTTTCTTTTTCGAGTATTACATATTAATATTTTTCTTATTCGTTTTTTATGAGATTCATAATATTTTTCTTTAAGTTTTGTTTTTATTCTAATCGATCTATTCCTTCTTTTAATTATAAAATCAATAATATTTTCCTTTTCTTTATTTTTGTTAAAAATTGTAATTTTAAATACCGTCATATCTAGCTTTAATTTTTTTAAACATATTTTTATTAAATTATCTTGGGACTTATTCTCTTCAATATCTAATTTCTCTGACCTTGTATTACTTTTTATTTTATTATTTTCATTGTTACTAGAGTCATCATTTATTACAGTATGCATTTTATATGGTTCTTTGACCTCTAATATTTCTTCTCTATTTTTATTTTTCCTAATAATAATTTTGCAAATTATTTTTTTTGTAACTTCAATATAATTATTATCATTAAAACTCTTTCTCTTAACGCAATCATTATTATTATTATTCACTTTATTATTTTCGTAGATACACAAATTTTTTTCACCTTTAACAAATATTTCATCATTATTATTATTTTTATTTGTTTCATCGCTTATATTCATTTTATTATTTATTTCGTCGCATATTTTATTGAATTTATTTATTAATTGGTTGACCATTCCCATTTCCATAGTCGTAAGTGTATCTTTATTTTCGTTGACAATATTTTTTTGATTACATTCATTTTTAGTTTCATTTATAAGTTTATATTTTTCTTTACTTTCTTTTGCTAAATTATTATCTTTATCTTTCGGAGAAATATTTAAATCTGTATTTTCTTTTATTTTAATTTCTTCAGTTAATAAGTCCGCCGATACAAATATTTTATTCTTTGAAACTTCATTATTATTTTCGTTGATTTTATTATTTTTATTATTAATATTATTTAAATTGAAAATTTTTGTTTTTAAAATTGGGTCAAAAAAGTCGTTTTCGCGATTTTTAGAGCTTGATGGTTGTGGGTCTGAAAAAGAATCCCTATTAATTTGTTTATTATATTTTTCTATGTCAGTTTGTAATATTGAGTCAGATATCTGTGGCAGTCTACCCTTAATAGTGGTCTCCCTGCCTGATCCACCGGGTTCGATTAGTTTTTTTGTAATATTTTTTTATCAATATTATTTGTTTCGTATTGCCCCGTATCTTCTTTTATTCTTGTATAATAATTATTTCGACTATTAATACAATTATTATTATTATTTATTAACAATTTTTATTATTTATTATTTTTGTTTAATTTTATCATTTTTAATTTAAATATAATTGCATTTAATAATACATTGTTGCATGTCAAAAACATAATAATAAAAACAAAAATCATTTTGATTTTCATATGGCTGTCATGACTGTCATGATTGCCAGGTATTTGACAGTCGATAAAATTACAATGAAAGTTTCATCGTATTAAATGGTAATTAATAATTACAAATTATAAATTTTTTTTCATAAAAAATATACTCAATTATTGGGACATCCGGTGTAAACTTACCTTCATATATCTATTTAAAAAATATCGATCCAATAGTTGAAAGACTCAATGATTTATGTAAATTCAATTTTCCATTATCTAAAAACAAACAATGATAAAAATAATTATTTTAAATTTTGTTTAAAATGGTGATTGAATATAGTAATTTCAGTGTTTGCATTTCTCAATGTGTTTTTATTCTTACGTTGATAAATTTTATGTAGTTTTTTCATCAATTTAAGATCAATAATCACTGAATTTAATTATAATTTAAATTTATTTTCAATGTAATTTTAATGTAATTTATATATATTTTTTTCACTTTAATTTTACATGTTTTATTTATTTTCATAGTGTCATTTCAGTAAAAGTACTCTTGAAATTTTGGTTGAAAACTAATAAAAATAACTGATCTACTTGATGATATTTTTTTTAATCCAAAAGATGTAGATAATTAAGGTCACATATTTACAAAGCACTCAACAAAAAAAAAAAAAGCAGCTGCTTTTAAAATTTTTTCAATTACAACTGTAAAATTTATTTTTTTTTTTGCTCATTTATTTAAAAATTTATGTGCACGATTTGCTAACGATGAATTTATATTTTTTTCAGATTTTTATATTTTTTTAGACTCGTTTTTTATTTGATTTTTAATTGGATTGATTAAGGTTGAAATAACTAAATTAATGAGTTAATAATTAATGAATTTAATAACATTTAATGTCAAAAATTGAAATAAGTTTATCAAATTTTATTACAAGATAATAATTTATATTAATTTAGTTTTAAGACAAGTACAATGAGCATTGATCAAATAAAATTGTGTATATTTTCAAAGTTTATTATTGATATTTTTAATTATTACAAATATTTTTTTAATAAAACTTGTTTATTAATTAAGTTTTTTTCAGAATAAATGAAGCCTAAATTTTAAAAATATTTGATGAAATTTTTTAGGAGAATTTAAAAAATAAAAGAACAAGAAAAAAGAAAAATTTTTTAACAAAAAATAATATTACTGTTTATATTTTCTTTAATTATTTTTGAAATATATTTATTAATTTTATTTTATAGAAATAAAAAATAAGTACAGAGAAGAATTACGATTGACTTTTTTTTTTTGTAGACGACTCGATGAAATGTAGAGTTTTTTTTTAATAATTTTTTGATAAATTTAAAAAATGCTTCAAATATTTGTTCTAAAAAACTATCATGTTTTCAAACTCGTACAAAAATTATAAATCTCAAAAAAAAAAATTGCAAAAATAACTACAAATCACACTAATTTGCACAAAAATTTATGTCAAATTTCCAATCAACTGTATTATCATTTTTTAGTTAAAAAAAAATTATTAAATTCTCATCTAGCCAATTCAAAAAATCTATAAAAATAATTCTACCTTCAGCTTATTTAAAAAAAATTCGTCAATAAATAAATGAAAAATAAAGTCATTCTGTATTCAATATAACAACTAAATGTCACATGTTATTTGAATGCAAATAAAGTATAAATTTAAGGTCAATTATTTTTGTAAAATGTACATTTATCTATATGAAAAATAAATTTGATACACAGTGATACTTAATTTGAACATATAAATTTGATATAATATGAGTTAAAAAATTACTGTTATTTAACAAGTCACGATATGCCAGTTAATGAAATAGTAAATATATATAAAATAGAGTTGCACTTTGCATAAATTATTATTAAATTATTATTTCTAAAATAAGTACATGAGTTTGTTGGAATATAAGCCAAGTCAAATATTAAAGTAACCACAGTATGAAGATAAATTTATTATTATTATTATCGATTGTTCAATTGTGTCATGGAAATTTGTTTCTTCAAAAATTTACAAAAAATTTTTTTGATGAATTTAATGTACATCATGTTGTTGTTTTTGCATGTTGGAATGAAATTGGTTTGTTGAAATTTTATTAAAATATTATTTTGTTATTCATATTTATTCAAATTAATAATTAAAAAAGTATACATCTGGTCTTTAAAATTTTATTTATTAATTATTTATTTATTTGCATTTGGATTTTGTGTTTTAAAATGTTGATTTATAATTTATTTTATTTAATAATTTGAATGGTAAATTTCAAATGAGGTTTTGTACTGTTTCATATTTTAAGTTGGACGGATGGACTTTTTTGAATTATAATATATTATTTCATTGAAATTAAGTAAATAAGAAGATTTTTTAATTTTAAATTTATAGATTCATTGAAATATATACGTAGTATTATGGAACTTGATACAGTTGTTTCGTATATTAAAATTTCATCAACACTTCAGAATAAAATTGAAGATATTTTACGAGTTAATTATTATCATGTTGGTGTATTTTTAGATTATGATTGTCCATTTAGCAATATTATTCTTGATAAGGTTTGTTTTTAATTGATATTTTTGATAATTTTTTATCTGTAGCTGTTTATTTTCTCTGTGTAGATCTTTTATATTTTTTTAACTTTGACAATTAACTTTGATAATTTTTGAATTTTTTGTTTTAAAGAGGCCGATTACACACCTTTGGCTCTAAATGAGATCAAACAGGCAATGATTTTTATTATTATTATTGAAAAATCGACAAAACAAAAAAAAAATATTATAATAATTAAAAATAAATAAGTTATTTTTTAGAAACTGTTTAAATTATAACAGGATGATAGAACATGTGAAGTTTTTCGATAATTTTCTACAGGTCGAATACCTCTTTGATCATTATATTTGCCTAATACAAATTCAAAAATTTTTCAGAAAAAAAAAATTCGAATACCTCTTTGATCATTATATTTGCCTAATAAAAATTCAAAATTTTTTCAAAGAAAAAATTCGAATTCCTTTTCGATCATTATATTCGCCTGATACAAATTTGAAATTTTTTTCGATAAATTTTGAGATGTATTGCTATCAATATATCAAAAAATATATTGTTCCTAGAAAAAAAGTAGAAAATGCATCAAATACCTCTTTTCAAGTTCTATAACCCTGATACAACCCTATATTTCTCTGATTTTTTTTAAAGGTGATCCTAGAAAAAAAATAGAAAATGCACTGAATACCTCTTTCCAAGTTCTATAACCCTGATACAACCTGATATGTTTCCGAGTTTTTTTGAAAAATATTAATGATAGAAAAAAAGTAGAAAATGCATCGAATTCCTCTTTCTGAGTTCTACAACCCTGATACAAACCCATATTTCCCGATTTTTTTTAAACGCACCATAATTTTTTTTTGAAAAATCCTGATTCTATTTAGAAAAAAAAGAGAAAATGCATCGAATACTTCTTTTTGAGTTCTATAACCCTGATACAACTCGAAATATTTTCGACAACAATTTTGAGGTATTTCTTCAGTTTCAAACAAATTCAAATACCTTTTCAGTTATTATATTTGCCTAATAAAAATTTAAAATTTTTTTCAAAAAAAAAAAAATTCGAATACCTCTTTGGTCATTATACTTGCCTAATACAAATTCTAAATTTTTCGTATTGAAAAAACTTTCAAATTTAGATCAATAAGATTGCGAATAAAATGCGGTCACGTGTACTTTTTATAATATGATTTAAAAAAATAATATTTTTAATATATAAATAATTACTAATTATAAATAAACAATTAATAATAATAAATGTCAAAGTTAAAATTATTTTGGCAGTTATTTAAAAAGTCATTGATAAAAAAGAACAAGTCAACTGTCATTTTGCAGTCATGGTGTCATTAAAAACCTTGATAAATAGCCCCTGATTTATATTTTTAAGATTGTAAAAAGTGATGAAACATGATGCTACAGAGTGACATATTCAAAAAGCTCAAAAAAATTTAATAAATTGATAGTAATTAAAACAATTAATTCAAAAACATTCAAAAATTAGTGATAAAAATACACAGAAAAATAAAACTTACAGTTAAAAAATTATTTTTCCAATAATAATTGACAGAAAAAAAAAAAAAAAACTAATCAATTTAAAAAAATAGTTTTCCAATCAACTGGTGTTTAATGAATCTTATATTTGGTTGCTTCACACGAAAACCTCATTATCAATGACTGAATCAATTCGTAATTTACCTCTAACAGTAGAATCAGAATTAACAATTGCAATACGTGACCAAGATACATTTAAAATGTACGATGTATACAATCCAAGTTATCGTCATGGTGGTACTCTAAATGTCACGTACAAAGGACAATGGAATTCATCAATTGGTTTAGTAAATAAATTGACACAATACAAATATTCTAGAAGAGCAAATTTTAATCTTTTAACTTTAAATTTTTCATGTGCAGTAAGTAAATTCTGATAAATCAATACAGACATTTAATAAAATTTTATAAATAAATATTATAATAAAGTTTTGTTTAATCAACAGTTGATAAATCCACCATTACCAAATTTACAAATTTATATGAATAGCAGAGAAAATCTTCATTTTGACACAATGACAAGATATCATTATGCATTAGGACAACAACTTAAAGATATGTTTAATTTTACAATAAATTTAAATATTGCTAAAACATGGGGTTATCTTGTAAATGGTACTTTTAATGGTATCATTGGTGATATGTTATCAGGACAAGTTGACATAAGTATATCACCATTTCAATATAAAATAGAAAGATTATCTGTATGTGAATTTACAGTTGAAACATGGATTGTTAAACCAAATTTTATATTTCGTCATCCAATTGATAATTCATTAAAAAATCATTTTCTTAAACCATTTACATATAAATTATGGTATGCAATATTAATTGTTGGATTTATATATTGGTTATTATTATTATTATCATTAAAAATTGAAATTTATTATGATAATTTGAATGAATCAAGTGGAAATTTATTAACAACACCAGTATCAGAAACTGGTCTTATTACAATGGCTGCAATTTCACAACAAGGATTGAGTAATGGTCCATCAATTATATCAGGAAGAATTATATTTTTTTCATTATTTATATGGGGATTATTACTTTATCAATTTTATTCAGCTAGTATTGTTGGATCATTATTGGCAGCTCGACCACGTTGGTTAAATTCAATGGAAAATCTTACTGACAGTAATCTTGAATGTGCACTTGAAGATGTTGCTTATCATCGTGATTATTTTGCTGTAAGAAAACAAATTATTGTATGATTAATTATTGATCAATTATATTTGTTATGTTATTTATATAATTTTATTATAGACAAGTACAAATCCAGTAGATGATAGATTTTGGAATGCTAAAATTAAACCAACAAAAAAAAGACCAAATGGTGGATATTATTCAGCAATTGAAGGTATGAAAAAAGTTAAACAAGGTGGATTTGCATTTCATATTGATCCTGCAACAGCATATAAAGTTATTGAGGTAATATTTTGATTATTTTTTTGATTATTTTGTTATGATTATATGAAGTTTAATTATTATTTAAGGATACTTTTGAAGAAGATGAAATTTGTGAATTACATGAAGTTGAAATGTTGCCTCCACGAAAAGTAACTCTTGTAACAAGCAAAAAATCACCATTTAAAAAAATGATAATTTATGGGTAAGTTATAGATAAAATATTGATATATAATTTAATTAAATTGAATAAATAAATTAATTAATTTTTGATAGATTAAGAAAAATTGTTGAAACTGGAATTGCTGATCGTCTACGTAAAATATGGCATCATCAAAAACCAAAATGTCCTGAAAGTCATAGTTCAAAACCGAATCCTGTTCCAATTGAACAATTTAATCCAGCAATTTTTTTACTTATTGGTGGAATAATTATTGCATTTTTTATTATGTTATTGGAAAATATTTATTTTTATTATTGTAGAAATAATATTCATTTTGATGATGATGAAGTTTCATCAGATGACAATCAATTGGATGACATGAATCATGAGCAAATTGATATTGATACAATTTCTGATCTTGTTGATAGTTTTTGATAATTTTATATAATTATAAATTATTTATAATTAGTATGTTTATTTTTAAATAAGTTTATTATAAATGATTTTTTAGAAAAAAAAAAACTACAAAAACTGTGTACAATGAAAATTCAATTGTTTATTTATTTGATTGAACTGTTCAATTTATAGCTTTAAATAGTTTTCGAAAAAAATAAAGAAAAGTAGATCTGATCAGTCTTAGTTATGTTAGATTCGAAAAGAGTCAAGAAATTTGGATCTGGTTAAATTTAGCCATAGTGAATTCGATTCGAAACAGGATCTAAACTGTCTCAATTTTATTTCTAGTTAACAATCAATTTAGTTGATTATAAACTATTTAAACTCATCACTGATTTATATTTCTAAATTATTTTGCAGAATATATACTTATCTATAAGGTTTTTGTAAAAATAATTTCAATAAAAATGATTAGAAAAAATGACCAAATCCAAATTTAAAAAAAAGAGTTTTTTCTTTTTTTTCTTGTGCAGAGATTATTCTTTTTCAAAATTGGAAAAAAGATGTATCAATAATGTAAGCAACAAAATAATACAGAATAATTTTTATTAGTACTACATGAAAACAAATGCACATAAAATTTATGACGTCAAGAGATGGCATTACTTTCAAGATTTGTACCGAGTTTATTGTGTTATAGCTCAGTGGGTAATATAAAAACGTACTTACCTATATAATTGTATTGTTTTTTTTTTCAAAAAAAAGTATATATTTTTCAATTTTATTTTTAAAATCTGTATGATTTTTTTAGTCCTACAATGTAACTGGCCAAAAAAGATAACTGCAGTGATACATGCGCATCAAAATTTACAAAAAATTGGGCTTATTCCCAGTGGATTAAAAATGAAATATTTAAAGTATCATAAGATGATAATGAATAAGTGATAAACGAAGAATATTTTTAAAAAAAAGATTTTAACATTATAAATATAAAATATTATTATTTTTCATCTCAAATAAATAAATTAATATGTGAATTATAAAAAGCACATGGGAATTTTTGGGAAATATATTTTCCCACTTTCACATTAAAATTTGAAAACTTTGAAATTTTTTTAAAAACAAATTATCAACTTTTTCAAATGTCCTAATTAACAAAAACAAATTCCCAATAATTTTTTCAAATAACTTTGATATTTAGGTATCAAAAAACTATTTATTTCCCAAAAATACAAAAATATTAAGGTAAAATTATTTCAACAATAAAATACAAAAATAAAAATAAACTACTCATTCATTTTTAATTTACAAAACAACAGGTAAAATATAAATATATAAAACATTGTAAATCCTAAGATTAAATAGTAAAAAAAAAAATATAAAAATAACCAAATTATTGAAATACAAAGATAAAAAAAAGAAGAAAATTCAAGAATAAAAAAATTGCAATAAATAAAAACATAATGGCAGAAATAAATTTTTTTTTTATAGATGAAATATGAATACTTTATAGTAATAGTTAATGTAAATTTCTTTTTGAAATAAAAAATAAAAGGTAGAGGATAGTTTAAAGGAATACACAAGGATATAGTGAAGTAAGTTAGTAGGAGAATATACAGTTGAATGCTCAATCTATAAAAATGAGACAAAAAATTTATAATGGCAATAGTAAAGTGTTGAATAAAGAAGGAAAAACCATATACTATTTTGCTTTTCTAACTCTATTTTTTTTTCCTATTTCTCTCCCTCTTTCAACAACCTCTTGTCCTCTTTATGGATCAATACGAGCAACTTTGTGACGCTGAGATGACGTAGTTCTCTGTTTTGTATTCATATTATATTCAAGTCACGTGTCATTATGATGCAGAAATACTTGAAAAATTTTTTTATCATAATGTCAAAATAAATATATATATCAACAAAATATGATTAAATAAAAAAATAATATTAAATTGATGGTTTTTGTGTCAACAAAAAGTTTAAATTATGAAACATAATTCAAGTATGCGGATGAGACAGTTGCAGTTCATTTTTCAGACAAAAAAAAAATATAAAAAATAAAAAAAAATAAAAAAGGGATGAAAAAAATTGTAATTAAGGGTTGAAAAAAAACTAGATTCAATTTTACAAAAAATTCACTTTGGCATTACAATTTTTATCGAGTTTTTTTTTTTATTTTATTTTTTTTTTTAAACATAAAATTTTATTTATTATTTTTTGTATAAAATATTATTATTAATTTATATCTTTGTATGATTTTTTTATTTGTTAATTTATTATGTATTTTAATTTTAAAAAATTTTCAAATTTTAATATCTATAAATTCCATTAGTGAAAATTAAATTTATCACAGCTCAAGAAAAAGTTATCAAAGTACTTGGTGATTAGCTGCATATGGCAAGTTATAAAGCATTAATACGAGATTTAAAATAATATTTCAATTATCCTTTAACCCATACAATTTTGATAATTATCATTTCAAGTAGAAAATAAAAAATAAAAAAATTAAATAATAAAATTTTAATAAATAAAAATATACTTATAATTCTCTTGTTTTTATAAGTAGAATTTTTTTTTTTATATTTTTTATAATAATTTTATAAAGAAATATAAATTTTTTTCATTTTCATTTTCATTTGATGTTTTTTTTTTTTAAACAAATAAATAATTTATATTTTACTTTTTTTAATTTTTTTATGATTAAATTTGGTTTAAATTAACGCATGAATTTTTTATATTTAAAATTGTTTGTTTATTTATTTATAATTTTATTTTGAAATTGATTTTATAAATTTTTTATAATTTTGTGCATCATGTGGTTGAAATTTATATAAACTTTATCAGGATGCAACTTGTCTATCAGTCAAATGATTTTTTTTTACTTTTTATTTGTTTTCAATTTTAGTTTATTTTTCTTGTGAACTAATTGTGCATTTAGTGTTGGTTTTAACGGATCAGCAAATTTCTTATTTAACAATCAAATGATTATCAGAGTTGAGCAAATATTTTTAATAATATTATCAAATTAGCGTGTTTAAATTTTTAAAGATAAAGTTTGATTTTTATTATAATACATAAGTATATACTTTGTATAAATATTTTTAATTAGAAATAATATCGAAAATAATTGATGATAAAGTTTATAACAAAAAAAAAAAAGTTTGTTCTAAAAATAATTATTGTAAAAAAAATATACATTATAGATTTATGATTATGAGTTTGAAAGTTTTTTCTCGTGAATAAATTAAAGATGATGTATGAAAAAATGTGATGATTTTGTTTGAAAATTATCAACAAATAAATAAGTGGATTTTTTTTTTAAATTAAATTGGATCGGAAAAATTTTGATTAAAAATATATATGATTAAAAATTGTATAAAAAAAAATATGAAAATTTAGAGTAATTTATTTTAAATGATTTTATAATTTTAATTTATAAGATGTGCATCTTGAAATATAAACTTATTTGTAATTTGAAACTTGCAAGTCTTAATTTTATATGTGTTTTTTATCCTTTTTTTTTCTCTATAAAATTATCTTTGTGCTTTTATTTTGTTGATATTTTATCGATAGTAATAATTAAGAAATAAATTAAAATATAATTTTTAAAATGTATATAATTTATTTTATAGAAAGAGGAATATATTATCATGATGTCTGTTGCATTAGATTTGATATACGAGCACAATCAAGTTATTCAATATGTTTGTATGTGATACTGAATTCACCAAAAACAATTTTGAATTTGTCGATTCATTTCATCATATTTTTTTGAAATTATATCATATTGTTATACGTTATTTTTTAAAATGTATTTGAGTAGCTATTCATCAAGGTTTTTAATGACACAATGACTGCCAAATGACAGTTGACTTGTACTTTTTCATCAATGACTTTTTAAATAACTGCAAAAATAATTTTAACTTTGACATTTAATATTATTAATTGTTTATTTATAATAAGTAATTATTTATTTATTAAAAATATTATTTTATAATTTTCGAAATAAATATAATTAAATAATAATAAATAATTGACAAAATAAATAGTAAAATTATCAAGTCATTGTTAATGATTTTATTAATAATTATTATTATTATTTATTAACAATTTTTATTATTTATTATTTTTGTTTAATTTTATCATTTTTAATTTAAATATAATTGCATTTAATAATACATTGTTGTATGTCAAAAACATAATAACCAAAACAAAAATCATTTTGACTTTCATATGACTGTCATGACTGTCATGATTGCCAGTTATTTGGCAGTTGACTGCCACTTATCGTGACACATTTTTTTAATATGTAATACGAAAAAAGAAAATAAAAATACTTTTAGTATCTATTATATATTAACAGAATTTTTAACTGCACTATAAACTTGTGGCTCTATTATATTCCAATTGAGAATCTTTAATTCCTAAGAAAAAAAAAAAGCTTGTAAAATCACTTCAAGGTTATAAACCAGCGCCAAAATTTAATTTATTCAACTGATCGATCTATAAAAAGTTGACGATTGCATGAAATTATGTGTTTTTTTATGTTTAAAATTATTATAAACCAAGAATTTTTATATCATAATATTAAAATTTATTTAATGGATACTTTGTTAAAAATAATTAAATTCGTCATTGTTTTAGTCATGCATGTTTTCACTACACACACTTTATACATAAAAATAAATGAATCAATAAAATTAAAATAAAAAAAACTGCATTTTATCACATGATCATTATAAAAAATATTGAAACAATAAAAAGTATAAAATTTATTACAATTTTTTCAATAAAAATAATGACATAATATTCTTTGTTATCATTAACATTTTAATGTTCAGAAAATGAAAAGAATAAAAATTTAAAATACAGGAAAATTACAATAAAAAAGCACAATGTTGAATTGAAATTTTGTATTCCAGCTTCAATTGATTTGTAATATTTTTCATCGTCCATTGGGCATACTCAAATTTTATGATCAATTTCAAATCAATAAATTATTCAGATAATTGGCAATGAACAGTGTGTCAATAATTTATATACATCTGTTAATTTTGTTAAAATTTTTTAAAAAATTATGTCAACACAATAACAAATATTCCATTAATAAATAATATATTTAAAATGTTAATGTCTATAGTTATATCTCTTTAATTATATTTTATAATAAATTTAATTTAAAACTTCAATTCTTTTTACATTATATTAACTCATCTTTTAATATTTTTATCATTTTATATTTTATTCAATTAAATAAATAAACAAATAAATTATATTTTTAACAATAAAATAATATCCAATAATCAATATAAATATATATTTTAATAAAACACTCGATGAGCTATTCACAACCAGATTTAATGACACCATTACTACATTTTTTAGTAGTTGTAATACCTACAACTACAACTGCTACAATTACTACATTTTTACATCAAGTCAATTACTAAAAATCATTAATATACTTATTAATAAAACAAAGTAAAATAATTATTTCAATTATAAAATTTATAGTTTTTTATTGACGACATAAAATATTATATGAAATTTTTAAAATATACTAAATTTGTTTTTTTATTTTAGAAAAAAATAATGATTACAAATACTTTAACAATCACTACTACATCCTACTACACTCTACTACACCTTACTACATCGCTACTACACCCTACTAAACTTTACTATATCCTACTACACTCTACTAGGCTTCTACTACACTCCTACTACAATCGAATACATCCTACTATTCCGCTACTACACTTTACTACATCGCTACTACACCCTACTAAACCCTACTACACTCTACTACACTCTTCTACACCCTACTACTCCACTACTTCACCTTACTACATCGCTACTACACTCTACTATACACCTTAGCTACATCCTACTACACCCTACTACTCTGCTACTATACTCCTACTACAATCGAGTACATCCTACTACATTGCTACTACACTCAACTACACCCTACTATTCCGCTACTACACCTTACTACATTGCTACTACACCTTACTACATCGCTACTACACCCTACAACACTCTTCTACACTTGACTACACTCTTCTACACCCTACTATTCCGCTACTACACTCTTCTACACTTGACTACACCCTTCTACACCCTGCTACTCTGCTACTTCACCTTACTACATCGCTACTACACTCTACTATACACCTTAGCTACATCCTACTACACCCTACTACTCTGCTACTACACTCCTACTACAATCGAATACATCCTACTACATTGCTACTACACTTGACTACACTCTACTATTCCGCTACTACACCTTACTACATCGCTACTACACCCTACTACACTCTTCTACACTTGACTTCACCCTTCTACACCCTGCTACTCTGCTACTTCACCTTACTACATCGCTACTACACTCTACTATACACCTTAGCTACATCCTACTAAAACCTACTACTCTGCTACTACACTCGACTACAACGCTACTACGCTTCTACTACAATATACAGCTGACAAAACTACTACACACATGAATAGCCCTTCGTATAAACACTATTATACAAAAAAAATAATTTAACTTGACGTTTTAATGTTTATTTTATTTTTTTCTATAAAATTTATAATAGTTAAACTGTTGTTTTCTCATAGACTGTGACTATAATTCTCAAGGGGTAAAATTATATTTTTTATTTTTTTTTCAAATCCCAGAGGTTTTTATATAAAAAAAACAAAAAAAAAGTATATAAAAATTGATTTGCCTCGATTGCTTTGTAAACGAGGTATTCACTCGGTTGGTTGATCGGTCACAGGGTTTTTTTTTATTTTGTGCACCAGGTAGCATAGGTAGGTTACTAGGTGATGTATGATTTTGGTGTTCATATATTTTTAAAACCCCACCTGGTTTTTGTTCAATATACGCGCGCGCGCTTTAATGCATAATAGTTTTGTCGTTGTCATTAAACAGTGCCGCCACAACTCTCGAAAGGGACACCCGTGATTTTTTTTCTACCCAATTCCCCCTCTTCAGTGAATCATTAACAAATATATATATTTATTATTTCAAAATAATTAAAAATAATCATTTATTTATATGATAGTTATTAATCTATCATCATTGGTAAATTTATCAGGAACAAAAAAGAAAAAAAAAAAAATTCATCAACAAAAAAAAAATAACAATAAATAATAATAAATAATAATAAAATTTATAATAATTATTTATTAAACAAAAAAATAAAAAAAACAATATTTATTTGTTTAATTTTCATAAAAATTATATGAAAAATTAAAAAAAAATAAAATAAAATTTTAATAATTTATAAATTTTTAATTATTTATTATTATTTATAAATAAATAAATAATTTTATATTATTTATCAAATTTTTTTAAATTATTTTATTTGATATATTGTGAACAAATAAAATTCGATTTGCGCAAAATATTTTTATAGTGTATAGCGTTTACAGGTCGATGCTGTGTGAAAAGTGCGAAAGGTCACGGGGTTACATAGTGAATAATTATAAATAAAAAAAAATATTATTTAAAATAAAATATATATTTAAATAATTTTACTAATAATTTATTTATTTTAATTATTTTTATTTAAAATTTATTTTTTTTTTATTTAAATATAAAACTTGTTGGTTTTAAGGGATACAAGTAAATATTTAGTCAGACAAAAGTTTTGTGATCATTTTGTGTTTTCTTAAGAAATATAATAAATAAATAGTTAATGTTTGTGATTTTTTTTTCATTTATATGTGTTTGTTAGGATATCAGAATAAGGGTTACATAAATATACACATTTTATGTTGACAGGGTCAGGGTGTTTTGTATATAATCCATCAATTCATCTCATCTTCATCCCCTAATGACAAAACACTCACATTTTTTTCACTAATCTTTGTTATTTTATCTACCACTTAAATAAATTCATTTTCTTTTTTTTTCATATAATTTTATTTTTTTTAATAATTTTTATCTTTATTTCCGTAAGTATTTTTTCTTTTTCGGATGTTTTATTTTTACAATTTTATTAGTACTTTTATTATCTTTTTATTTTTCAACTTTTTAACATTTTAAGAGGCATTTAGAGACACCTTGTTTAATATTATATTAATGTCATTATTTTTAATTTATTTTTATTTTTATATTTAAGATAATATTCTTTGATATTTTGATATATAAAAATATAAAAATAACAGTGTTATAGACAATTTTTTTGGCTAATTTATTTCAATTTTTATCAGTAATATTTTATGTTTGTGGAAAAAATATATAAAATGGACTTGAAATTAACTTGAAGATTAATTAAAAATTTAAATGAAAATATAAAAATAAAAACCAGTAAATGTCAAGTGAAGAAAATTAAAAAAAAAAAAAAAAAATTTAATTATTATAAATAGAAAAATATAATAAAATAATGAAGAAAAATTTTAAAATGCTCATCTGATGACTGTGACTAGCTAGCACAAACTTATATTTCATAAAATCACAAATAAAATATATAACTTTAATCAGTATGTTAATAATAAATAATAAATAAAAATATAATTTAAAATGATATTAAAATTTTATATATAATAATGGATAATAAATTATTTATAATGCGAAATGTTTATTAATATTGATGATAAAAAAAATTATAAATTATTTTATCAAAATTTTTTATTGATAATAATAAAAATTAAATTAAATGATTATAATTTGTCAATGTATATATTAAATATAATAATGTTAAATAAATTAATAAAAAATTTAATAAATATTGAATTAAAAATTATAAAAATATTAAATATAAATAATAATCAATGACATCTCGTCGTGACGAGGGTGAGGGGTCAAATGTACCACCAAATCCCTCGATTATTAATAATAGTTCAGATGATGAAAATGGTTTTGTAAATCGTCCAAAAGTTGTTGGTTTATTTGTTAAAAATTTAAGTCGTGAAGAGCTTGATAATTTATCAAAAGAAGGTATTTATGGTTCAAGTGGTCAACCAAGTACATCAACAAATAATCAACATACTAATTTAACAAGCGATACATTAATATATTATCCAACATCACCATTATCATCATCATCATCAACAACAACAACAGTATCATCATCACCAACTCAATTATCAACACCATCATCATCATTAACATATTCATTATCAACAACAACAACAACAAATAATAATCAACGTAATAATAAATCATCAAAATATAATAAAAATAATTTATCACGTGATAAACATAAACGTGATAAATTTCGTGAATTACATATAACAAATATTAAACAATTGGATGAAAATAATCATACAAAATATTCTGATGATTCATCAAAATTATCACCAACTGGTTATGAAATATTTGAACAAGAAGATTTTTCTGAATTAACAATACGACAATTAAATGATGATTCTGTTGCTGAAATATCAATTGATAATGATGTATTAAATATTGATAATAATAAAAATATGGATAAATCATCAACCAGTTGTGGTGGTGATGGTGATGGTAATGGTGAATTAACATCTACATTTGAAAAATGTAGTCCAAGAAAATTACAAAATCAAAGTGATGAAGAAAATTCACAAAATAAAGAAGAATATCATCATGATGATGATAATAATAATAATAATAATGATAAAAAAAATGAAGATGATGATGATGATGATGATAATGACAACGATGATGATGATGATGATGATGAGTATGATGTTGATTTAAAAATTGAAAGAAGAAAAAGATTTCGTACACAAGATAGTATGAGATTACGTCCACCATTAGTTGGTACTGCTGGTACATCAGCTGATTCTGGTACTGGTGGTGATTCAGCATCAGCTGAAATACAAGTTGATAATTATACAATTGGTTTACAATCAAATACATTATTATTATCATCAAATAATAATGAAAATAATGAAAATAATGAATTACCAGAATCACAAAGTTTTGGTAATATTAGTTGTGTTAGTGAACATGATAATAATGATTGTAGAATAAGTGGATATTATGGTGATGATTGTGATACTGTTGATAATATTAAAATAAATAATAAATGTGGTTTTGGTAAAAATAGTGGTAGTTATCGTAAACAAGCAAGTGTTAAACCATTTACAAAAGAAAGTCTTGATAGACTTGAAAATAGAACTGTACAACTTGTTAGAGAATATGGTTTTCAACCAAGAAGAAAAACTTCTGTTGAAGATGGTGCAATACTTCCAACTAAATTTGAACCATTTCCGTCCGATCTTTATGGCAGACCACTTGAAGAAATTGACAATTTCATATATGATGAGGTAAATTTATATAAATTATTTAAATTTAAAATACAAAAAAAAAAAATTAATAAAAAATGTAAAATTAATTGACAAATATTGTTATTTGTTTTGTTTTTTTTTTTACATACTGAAGATTGCTCAATTTTTCATCACAATTATTCTATTGTAATTTTTTTGTTTGGAATTTTATTTTTACTTTTATTTACCATTTTGTATTTTGTATTTTTTTCTTTTTTTACCCCTCATTTTTCTTTTTGTGAACATTAGAAAAAAAGAAAAAATCTAAATGGAAGTGAAAATAAAAAATAATGATAAAAATAAAAAAAAAATGAATAAACATATAGAACACATCTGCAAGCTTTTCATTTCTTTTTAATATTATAATATCTACTTTCTCATTTTAATTGTGAATTTCTGAGAAGATTGAAAATTGAATTTTTTAATTATTCATTTTTACTTATCTATATCATTTCTTTTATTTATTTTTTTTTTTTCAGTAAACATAGGAGAAAAGAAAACATTATTTCTTTCATTTAATTGTTCCTTTTTTTTCTTTTTAAGATAAAATATTTACATCAAATTTATCCTTGACCTTTGAATGTTTAAAAATAATTAAAGAAAGTTTATTGTATGATTGTGCGGCAGTCAATGCAGCAGTGAAAATTTGTGGTGTTGCAGATTCAATGCTATCTATATCCAAATATTATATAAAATTTACCATCACGTATGTTTATGTATATAAACAAGAATATAAATGTCAAATAATAATAAATATTATAATTTTTTATCTATCATTTATTAAATTTTGTTTTTATTGGAAGTTTTTGAAATAATTGGAAATGTTAATTTGATTTGAATAAAATTGATAAATTAATTTTTTTAGTATTTTGTGAAATTTTTTATTGCTCTTAATGTATCAAAAATAAATTGTAAATTTTTTTAAAAATTATTTTATTTATTTATTATAAATAAATTTGAAATAATTAAATTTTTTTTTTAATCAAATATTTCAAATTTTATTGATTAAATTGAAATGTAAATTTAAATGTCAAATAATTTATTCAGTATAAATAATTATTTATTTAAATAATAAAATATTTAATTTAAAAAAATGTATAAATGATTGATTAAATGTAAAATTTTCATTATATTTTTTACATTAATAATTCAATTTGACAAAAATATAAAAAAAAAAAATCACGATATTTATCAAAAATTAGATATTTAAAATTTTGTTTAAATATATATTAATGTTGATAAATAAAAATAGAAAATATTTTTCGATAAAAATTATTATAAATTCAATAAAAGTAAAACATTATTAAATAATTATTTTTTTCTACAAAATTGATTTTGTTAATATTAAAAATTTTTTAATCTCAATCAAGTGATAAAAATCAAAATTAGTCAGACCAATATAATTCCTCGTTATAAATCATTTTATATATCATAAAAACCTATCAATCACATTCAATCCAATTGATTAATTTATTGCAAAAATTCAATCCCCAAATTTCAAGTTAAAATATATAACAATATATTTTAATTAATTATTTCAAATTATTATTAATTTGTTACTATTAATTCATTTATATAAAAAAATCAAAATGAAAATCAAAAATTTTCATCAATATATAAAACACATCCAAGTTTATGTAGACAAAAATATATGTCATAAATTTATTAAATTTATTAAATGTGTTTTAAAATTGTTGAGTGCTTTGCAGTTGTAATACATCCATAATAATTATATATGTATTTAAATACATATATTCATGTTTAAAAAGCTTCATCACTTCATTCAAGAAACAGTGTCGAAAACTCGTGTGAAAAGAGCACACAGTGCTATAAAATAATCTACAGTTTCAAAATGTATTTTCATTTCTTTCTCACCCTCTGGCGATCACTTGGATCCAGATGATGCCTCTGTGAAAATCCAACTGCATCAAACCAATAATATTCTCTGAATCCACATTATTTTTTACATATACTCATAAACCAGTGACAAGCTTTTTATATAAATTTTTTTTTTTTTTTATATTTTTTATTTTACAATATTTATAATCCATGCATTATTAAATTTAAAAAATTCTTGAAATATATATATTCATAATATTTATCTACCATAAAAAATACAGTTTAAATAAATTTATCTTTTTTTTTATATATTTTTTAAAATGGCTTTATAAATCTTTTGATATATATATTATATACAATATGAATTATTTGTAGCTTTTAAATAAAATAAATTTATTTTACAAAAAAATTGATATATTTATTGTAAAATAAGCTTAAAGTTTTATAAATTTTATATTATTTATAATATAAATTCAATAAGCAGCTTGGAATTTAAAAATTCAGATAAAAAATTCATGATTTATTTAATAAAAAAAAAATTAATTAAACAAATAAATAATTGAGATAATTATTATTTTAAAATTTTGAAAATAATTTATAAACAAAACTAGGATTTTCGTTGGCGATGATTTCTAATAACTTTATTTGTTTATTATTTAATGAAAAAAACATAAAAAAACAAAGACAGTTATGAGTTTTAGTTTGTTGATAATAAAAATAATGAATAAAAAAATCATTTATTCATTAAAAAAATTTTAAAAATAAATTGAGACACCCTGTGAGCCATTTATTAGAAAATGTAATAAAAAAATAAAAAAAAACAACAAATTATTGTTTAAATAATTAAAATATTAATAATAAAGTCAAAAAAAAATTTTTTTTAAATTTATTTATAAAGAAATAATAAAAAAATAATAAAGAGAAATTTAAAAAAAATAGATGAAAACTCGATTCGAGAAACCCTGTTAGCCATTTTTTTTTTAAATGTAATAAAAAATAAAAATAACAACAAATTATTGTTTATATTATTGGTATAATGTTAAAGATAATATTTAAACAATAATTTGTTATTATTATTCTATTTTATTGCATTTAAAAAAAAAATGGCTCACAGAGTGTCTCGATCCAAATTTTTATCTAAAAAAAAAAAAGTCTCAATTGATTTTTCTTATTTTTTTCATAGAGATAAATAATTTTTTTTATTGATTATTGTTATTTTCATCTATATTGCAATTAAATAAACAATAATTTGTTTAAATTATTACATTTTATTACATTTTTTTGAAGAATGGCTTACAGAGTGTCTCGATCCAAATTTTTATCTAAAAAAAAAAGTCTCAATTGATTTTTCTAATGTATTAATTTGAAATTAAAAATTAATTATAGCTAATATGGTTTATTATCATACTAAAAATCATAATTATCTTTGTTTTATTTTGTTTTTTAAAATATATTTAAAAATAATAAACAAATAAGTTACTAAATAGTAACCATGATATCCTCAGCAAACTGTAGTTTCACCAACAAATATTCTGGTCTTGTTTGTAATTAATAATTAATAAAAAATAATATATAAATGATTGAAAAAAAATTTTAATCTATTTTTAATTTATACTTGTTAATTGAGAATTAATTTTATTATAATAATTATTAATAATAAATATTTATTTACAAAGAAAAAATGAATATTTGAAGCAACAATTTCATATTTACGATTCATAAATTTAATTATGAATAATTTTCATTCAATTATGTATTTTATTGTTTAAAAAATAATATTATTTAATGTTATAATAAAAATATTTTTCATATGATTTTAATTTTATATAAATTTATATTATGCACGGTTTGTTATTTCATGAATATAAAATAAAATAATTGAAATTAAATGCTCATTTATTTTTTATTTTATCTGATAATATTTATCAAAAACTCACATTTTTTATCATCAAAAATATTATTAAATAATATAATTTAACATCAGTTATGTATTATCTAATTATCCAAGTTTATAATTTATAAATTTTTTATAATAAAAGTATTTTTTTAATTATAACTATTTGCAACTAAATTTAATGATCTTGTACATAAAATATGATGATTCTTGGTAAAAATAAATTTCATAAAAATTAACCACTACATTTTTAAAATTAAAAAACAAAAAGTTGATTTTAAACTTCAATGATTTTTGGCATTAATCCCAAAATAATTTCATTTTTTTGTAAAATATTTAATCAAAAAATAAACACATAAATTGGCAATTTCTCAAGTGCGATTAAATAAAAAAAAATCGAAAACTAAAAAAATAAGAAAATAAAAAAATATCAAAATAGAAAAATAAACTTTTAAGATTGAAAATAGTAAAATACAAAAAAAAAAAAAAAATAGAAAAAAAGGATAAAAAGAAAAACAAAGAAAAATAAAAAAAGTTGAACTTGAAAAAAAAAGGACATGGTTGCATATGTGATGTATATTTTCATTTGACATATGAAAATTGTAAACATGATTATTTATTATATTAGTATTTGCAACTGCATTGAAAATTTGTCTTAAAAAATTTACATCATACTGCATTGCGTACAAAAAGTATATAAAGTTATAACTGCATAAACATTAAACATAAAATTAAAGTGTTTTTGACATTAAACATTTTGGAAAAAACAAAATACAAAGAGTACAAAGTATAAAAATTAAATGACAATAATTAAACTTATCATCATTTATGATATTTAATATCATAAAACTTGTTTATTTATTTTTAAATTAAACCACATAATAATCTTTCGATTTTTCTTTATTACTATTATTTAAATTTGATGTTCTAGTTTAAAAATTTTTTTTTTTTTTAATAAACAAAGCTACAAGTTTTGTTTACTTGTTTAATATTTAATATTAAATTTTAAGCTACAATGATTTTATATAAATAATTTAAATATAAATATAAAAAAAAATAATTAAAATGACTTTAATTTATTAATTAAAAATTAAATAATGAAATAAAATTTTTTTAATTATAAATAATCAAATAAATCTAGTGACTTGATGATGACCTAATAATAAGACATTAACATAAAAAAATTTCCTGTTTTGTTAAATGTATTACAAGTAAATTATCTATTATAAATTCTTTAGGTGTTAAAATTAAAATAACAGTTTGTACATAAATAAATAAAGTTTTACATGTAAAACAAAACATGTATTGTTAAAATATATATTAAAACATGTAGGTGGTTGTATTGATTTACATTAAAATGTAAATATATATTGACATTAAGCACACCTTATCCTCAACATATATATACAATAAACTTATGTACATATATATTTATTTACTAAATGTGAACAATAATTCATGAATATATACATTATAGACTGTTGAGCTTTCGTTGATTAATCATACGTGACTAGAGATTTACAAAATTCCCTATACCTGCTTTTCATATTCATATGATATGATTGATATTGCAAAATTGATCATTTTTTATTGTTTAAAATATTAATAAATTATGATGATAATAAAGACAATTTGAAACATATTAAATTAGATTATTATAGTAAGTAAAAATAGAATTGATTAATTATGGATTAGAAAAAGAGATTTATAAATTGAATTTTGTTTATATTTTTATTTACAGTATGGAGAGAAAAAATATTTGAGAAATGAAATTTTATGTTTTATGATTGTACATTTAGCTAATTGAAGAAATAATTATAATGGTTGTATTTTTGTTGAATGGAAATTAAATTTTTTTACAGTTTTTGAAATAATTGGAAATGTTAATTTGATTTGAATAAAATTGATAAATTAATTTTTTTAGTATTTTGTGAAATTTTTTATTGCTCTCAATGTATCCAAAAATAAATTGTAAATTTTTTTAAAAATTATTTTATTTATTTATTATAAATAAATTTGAAATAATTAAATTTTTTTTTTAATCAAATATTTCAAATTTTATTGATTAAATTGAAATGTAAATTTAAATGTCAAATAATTTATTCAGTATAAATAATTATTTATTTAAATAATAAAATATTTAATTTAAAAAAATGTATAAATGATTGATTAAATGTAAAATTTTCATTATATTTTTTACATTAATAATTCAATTTGACAAAAATATAAAAAAAAAAAATCACGATATTTATCAAAAATTAGATATTTAAAATTTTGTTTAAATATATATTAATGTTGATAAATAAAAATATAAAATATTTTTCGATAAAAATTATTATAAATTCAATAAAAATAAAACATTATTAAATAATTATTTTTTTCTACAAAATTGATTTTGTTAATATTAAAAATCAAAATTAGTCAGACCAATATAATTCCTCGTTATAAATCATTTTATATATCATAAAAACCTATCAATCATATTCAATTCAATTGATTAATTTATTGCAAAAATTTAATCCCCAAATTTCAAGTTAAAAATATATAACAATATATTTTAATTAATTAATTTCAAATTATTATTAATTTGTTACTATTAATTCATTCATATATTTATCCTGTATAAATATCTTTTTTTTTGTAATCATTATTCAACTATTTATTATTCACTTTTGTATACTTTGTTGAATAAACAAAAATCAAAAGATGATAATTTTTTCTCAACCATCCAAGTTTTGATATGTCTTGAAAATTATACCTAATATTTATTTACTCTCCAGGCATTTTAGCCAAAATAAAATATTAAAGAATAATAATAAATGCCAACTTGAGTACCAATATATGCTTGTACATAATATTTTTGACATTGAAAGATTGCAATTACCTGAGGCTATATATTTTTCTTTACTTATATACCTCTACTTTTATTCTCTTGAGGCAAATTTTCTAACGTTAAAAAATAAAAGTTGGATTTTTCGTTATAATAAAAAAAAAATACATAAGAAACTACAGAATCAAAAATTAAATTTAAAATATAAATCATGTATCATATTTTTTTAGAGTAAATTGATAAAAAAAAAAATAAATTTCGTCAATAATTTAATTTTCAATCTTATAGCCTTGATTCTAAGCTTTTCTTGGTTGGCAAATAACTTGATGCACTTTGGCTATAAAAACTTGACCAAAAAAAAAAAATAAAAATAAAAAACGAAAATATATAAATAAATCTTTAAAAGATTTTTTAAATATTTAAATTTCAATTAAATTATTCAAGTTGATTGTAAAATTTCAAAAAATTAAATTGGTTAAAAAAAATAATTTATAAATTGAGAAAAAAAAAAAATTTATATACATTTATTTACATGAAAGATTAAACTGATCAAAAAATTTTCCGATAGAAAAATTTTACATTTATTTCATAAACATTTCAATATATATTTTTATCAAATTTTTATCTTTAAAATTTTATCATTTTTAATATACATTTAGCAATATGTTTATCATAAAAATACATGTATTTTTATTTTTAAAATTTTCCCAAATTTATCCTAAATAATTCCCAATATTCCATTAAACTTTTCTCCAAAATTACCTAAATAAATATTCAAGTATTTTATTAAAATAAAAAATACTTGTAGTAATAAAAATTTACTTTTCAAATTTATTAATCATAAGATTTATTTTTTAAATTACCAATTCCGAAGTAATACAAAATAATCCAGAGTATTTCGGAAATTTATTTTTAAAACTACAAGTAGTCATTGTTAATCTTATAAAATAATTATATTAATTAATCTCATAATGTCATCATACAATTACCACTTAATTTATGTTAAAATTTACTAAAAAAAATCAATAAAATACAAATTTATTGTCAGTAAATAATATTTAAAAAAAATAATAATAAAAATGTAAATTTTATTATTTTTAACTGGGTGAAAATGACGGTTGCATTTGAGATAAAAAAAAAGATGGGTTAAAATTAGATAAGGATAATAAAAATAAAAAAAAAAAAGTTTCAACATTGGAGGACATGTAAATGTAATGAAGCACGTACTGAGGTCATATTTATATAAATATTACAGCTCAACATACATGAATAGTACAAAAAAAAGAAAAAAAGAAAAAAAAAAATATTGATATTTTTTATTGTATATTAAATGCGTGTAAATATATGACGTAATTCTATTCGTGCTGCATTAAATATGGCGGGTTTTGTACATTGTGATATGTATCATACTACAACATACATTGTGTCCTTGTTTATAATATATATTTTTTTATACATTTTATAATTTATTTTTTTATTTTATCAAAACTATACTTAACTACCTAAATCAAATAAATATTATTTTATATATATATATTTTTTTATTTTGATAATTTTAAATTAATATAATTAGACAATATAATTTAAAAAAAAAAAAAAATGTATAAATTAAAATTAAAATATAATAATTTATTTATGATAATTAATTTGAGGTAATTATTTTGTTGGAGGGGCTATTTACGACTAGATTTAGTGACACCATTACTACACTTTTTAGTAGTTGTAGTACCTACTACTACAACTGCTACAATTACTACATTTTTACTTCAAGTTAATTACTAAAAATCATTAATATACGTATTAACAATACAAAGTAAAATAATTATTTCAATTATAAATTTATAGTTTTTTATTGAAAATATAAAATATTATATGAAATTTTTAAAATATACTAAATTTGTTTTTTTATTTTAGAAAAAAAAAATGCTTACAAATACTTTTAGAATCACTACTAAATCCTACTACACTTTACTACATCGCTACTACACCCTACTACACTCTACTAGGCTTCTACTACAGTCCCGTTTACCAAAGAAATTTAGGAGAAGGGGCTACAGCACTCAACGAATTTAACTGGGAGTGGGAGAAGCTTTTTCCCGAAACTAACTTTCATTTGGTAAATTTGACTTTACACCCCTACTACATTCTGCTACACTTTACTACATCGCTACTACGCCCCACTACATCCTACTACACTCTACTGCATCGCTACTACTCCCCACTACATCTTACTACATTCTACTTCATCGCTACTACACCGCTACTACACCCCACTACATCCTAACTACATTCTACTACATCCTTTTCCTTAGCTACTACTTCCCTACTACACTCGACTACAACACTACTACGCTTCTACTACAATATACATACTGAGACAACTACTGCACATATGAATAACTCCTTAATTTCGTTAAAAAAATTTTTTTTCAATTTAAAAAAAATATACAAATATTTATTTGAAAAAAAAAGTTTTAAATTTAAATAATCAATATTATAATGTTAATTTTATTTCAAAATTATTAATAAGATATAAATATAATAATTTTTAAATTAAATATATCTGTTTAACAGTAAATTATCACGCGATAATAAATTTAACTTTGCTAACAAAATGATGATGTTTAATTTTTAAGTAATTCAGAAAATCAGTTTTAACGTATGATTATATATATAAAGCAACCTCGAGTAATAAAATTATGTAAATTATTACATAATATTATACAAATACTTGTAAAATATATATATAATATACAAAATTATGCAGCTAAATGTTAAATTTATCGTAAAGTTGAAATGGAGTTTAGACATGTATTCCCAAGCGTTATCTGTTGTAATGTCAGTAAACCTCACACATATGTTTCATCTTATATATTAAATATATAATGCAAGTATATGCTTATGCGTATGTACATTAAAATATATATATATATCTGTTTAAAAGACATATTTTATACAAGTCTATACAGTATGCAAACTCAAAAGCATCTTGGCAAAAAAAAAGAAAATAAACATCTTAAAAAAGTTTTATATAATAAATCACTCACAAGTTTTTATTAAACTTGTTTTGACTTGTTAATTTGTCGACATCAAAATGTTATAATGTGTTTTATTTTTAATTGAATTTGTTAATGTTAAATTTAATAATTAAAAAAATATATTTATCATTTAAATGGGAGATAATTTACTTGAATATATCGAACAAGTTTGAATTAATTTTACAAATGATTAATCATTTTATAATAAAATAAAAAAACTCAGTTTGTTGAATTTAATTAGTTTCAAATTACAATTAAAATTGTGTCAAAAAATATTTATAAATAAATAAATAAATGAATATTATTATTAGTATATTTTTTGTCAAAAAAAAATGTTCGAAAATTAATTTTATTGAAAATCATAATTATATGTCAAAGTTGAAATTTATAAAAAAAAAATTTTAAATATAAATGAAAAATTTTACGAATCAATGATGTTGAAAGCAGTAAAATATTGAGGGATGAAAAACAAGATAAAATTGAAATAGTCTATATGTAGATTTAGGCGTTATCAAATTTGGCAAGTTACCAAAAGTCAAGCCCTCTGTGCCAGCAATCACAACCAAACAAAAAAAAATAAATGGAAAAAAAAAAAACTAATGCATGCTTGAAGAAACAAAAACCAGAATTATTTTTATTTTTATTTTTTTGGTTTCGTGATATTACCAAATGCAACAAAATACAAATACAAGTACAACCAAATATGAAGAATGTAATGTGAACTGTTATATTTACAACTGTGTCCAACATCCACTCTAGTTTTTCAATATACACTTTGATTGTATATATCTACATTTAGCATTTCATTGTTTAGTAAATCGATACACTGCATTTACAAAAAAAAAAAAGTAAAACTCAGTATAAATAAATATATAAAAAATTTTCTGTATTTTTAAATCTAGGCTAGATATATTACTATGAAATTATTACAAATTATATAATTAATGAAAAAATAATAAATTAAATTTTTAATTTAAAATTTGATTAAAAAATTAATAATATATATTTAAATAATAATTATTCGAAAATTAATTTAACTTTTTTTTTGGTTATGTGCGGGGGACTATTTATATGTGTAGTAGCGCTGTAGTCGAGTGTAGTAGCAATGTAGTAGCGGTGTAGTATAATGTAGTTGGGTGTAATAGTAGCATGTAGCTAAGGAAAAGGATGTAGTAGCGATGTAGTAGCGATGTAGTAAGGTTTAGTAGGGTGTATTAGAGTGTAGTAGAGAGTAGTAGGGTTTAGTAAGGTGTAGTAGAGTGTAGTAGAGTGTAGTAGGGTTTAGTAAGGTGTAGTAGAGTGTAGTAGGATGTAGTAGTGATTCTAAAAGTATTTGTAATCATTATTTTTTTCAAAAATAAAAAAACAAATTTAGTATATTTTTAAAATTTCATATAACATTTTATATTGTCAATAAAAAACTATAAATTTATTTGAAATAATTATTTTACTTTGTTTTATTAATAAGTATATTAATGATTTTTAATAATTAACTTGAAGTAAAAATGTAGTAATTGTAGCAGTTGTAGTAGTAAGTACTACAACTACTACTACAAAATGTTGTAATGGTGTCACTAAATCTGGTCGTAAATATATCCTTTATTTTGTATATTAAAAAATTTATATAATTTTTTTATTTTTGTTTATGTTGTGATTTTATTCACGTGATGTTATTGTTGACCTTGATATATAATTTTAGTCTGACCAATATTGAGTTTGACTACTTGACTCCCCTGTATAACTATAATCGTTCAACAAAACTATATGAAACAATATCAATAACTGGAATGTACTTTTAGTCAAACTTTTTTTTTATTTTTTATTTATTAACTTTCTCTCTTTTTTTTTTTCTACTATTTTATTATACTCTCATTGTTGGGTTATATATATATATAAACTTGGTTGGACAATTTTGCGGATAACCACAAGCACGCAACACTTTGCCATTGAGTGGTAGTAATCGAGCACGAAAAAATTATTTAGCCCTGATGAAAATTATGAATATAAAAGGTGAAAATAATAAAAGAGGGAAAAAATAATAAAATTGAATTTTCATGAATCAATATGAGCTGGAGATTTTTTATTTTTTTAATTTTCTAAATTGGGTTTTACAATTTATTGGATTTATTATATCAATCATTTTAATTGATTGAACAAATTTATTAATTATTATTGACTGCTGTCATAATTTATCATAATTATTATCTTGAAAATTAAGCAACTATTTTTTTTATTTGATTGAATAGAAAATTGTAGCAGTCGACTGTCAAATACCTGGCAATTATGACAATCATGACAGTCATATGAAAATCAAAATGATTTTTGTTTTTATTATTATGTTTTTGACATGCAACAATGTATTATTAAATGCAATTATATTTAAATTAAAAATGATAAAATTACACAAAAATAATAAATAATAAAAATTGTTAATAAATAATAATAATAATTATTAATAAAATCATTAACAATGACTTGATAATTTTACTATTTATTTTGTCAATTATTTATTATTATTTAATTATATTTATTTCGTAAATTATAAAATAATATTTTTAATAAATAAATAATTACTTATTATAAATAAACAATTAATAATATTAAATGTCAAAGTTAAAATTATTTTTGCAGTTATTTAAATAGTCATTCATAAAAAAGTACAAGTCAACTGTCATTTGGCAGTCATGGTGTCATTAAAAACCTTGATAAATAGTCTCTCACAAAAAAAATAACATTTATATTTATTTATTTTTAACACTAATGTTATTACAAAAAAATAAATTGACATTGTATGTACAACATATTATTTAAGTAACAACCTTGACAAATTGATTTTTTCCGGTTACCTAGTGTGCAAAAAAAAAAAAAAAAAAAACACAATAAATATATAGTTAAAAAAAATATAAATAAAAATATTAAAAATAAATATAATTAAACAAATATTTAGACATATAAGTATATCCAATGTGTAAATTTATTATATTCTTGTTGCATATATGAAAAATTATTTTCCAAATACAAATTTGACTTGTTGCTCAAGACATTTTTTTTATTTTTTTTTGCAACAGGTTTATATCTTTAAGTATATATTATATTATCAATTTAAATAGTATTTTAATTTTATAAAAATTTATATATATATTTATAATTTTTTACACATATATTGTACACACTTGTACACCTAACCCATTGCAGTAATTTATCAAACGAATTAAATTATTTGGTCAAGGTTAAATACAGAGGGGAATTTATTTTTTTAACATACATATATACTTATGTAAGTTTATATATAAAAAAACTTATACCGACAATAAAGCTTAATATGATTTGTTAAAAAGGTGTCATAAAAAATAAAATGACAGTGAAGAATGATCAGTAGTTGTTAGTACTGACAAACTTGCTTCAGGCTAAACAAAATAAAATAATAATAATAATAATAATAATAATATAAACTTTAGATGAAAAGAATAAAAAAATAAAATAAAATGGAACATTCTGTAATAATAGTGAATAAAAAAAATAAAAATAATAATAATGAAAAATTAAAATCAATAGTTGGAACTGATGAATTAGAATTGATACGTAAACGTTTTAGAAATTCATATCGTAAATCAAAACCACTTATATTATCTGGATTATCAATGAAAAAAAAAATAAATAACGATTATTATTGGTTATATATTGAACAATTAGATATTAAAAAAAATATATTACCATTTAATGAAATTAAAAAACCAATCAAAACATATACACTTGATGATTTTACATTACCAAATGTGAGTTTAATTTTTTAACTATAAAATAAAATAAGTAGATTTAAAATTATCAGGTATATTTTTTATTCATAATATTTCAAAAAAGTATAGGTTTTCTAAAAAAAAAATGTTAAAAATATTAAAAATGACCAAAAGATTTATTCAAAGTGTCAAAAGTATTTCAGTAAAAGAAATGGAAATGACAAAAGGAAAAATACAGACAGAAAATTAACAAAAGAAATGTATATTTATTGTTGGTTATTTAAAGATAAAGTGTTTATACATATTGCATGTTTAAATAGAGCAATTTAAGTACAGAAAATGAGCATCAATGGTACCAACACTGAACCATAAACTGAAATTGAAAAGGGCTTTTCAATGGTATAATATATATCTCTTCTTTAACCAACATTAAAATAGAATTTCAAAGTAACAATTTACATAGATCATCTTTTTATATTATATTTATTTTCAGTTATGATATTTATAAATGAATAAATAGCTTTCTGTTAAATTTATATTAAATAAAAGTAAATTTATAAATCAAATTTGTATTTTTGCAGATAAATTTTGAATGTTAAGAGTTGTTTTTTCTAACTGCATTTTTTTCTACACATTTTTTTTTTTTTTTTTGACATAAAAATAAGAGCAATTGTTGTAGAAATATATTCTCTAATTATTTTTTAATTAATTCAAATGTATTTTACTGTATATATTTTCCAAAAAAAAAAAAAAAAATACGAAATAATTTGGAGAAAATATTTTTACAAGTTTAGATTTATTTTGATGAATAAAATTTTAATTAATTAAATATTTTTTAGTTAATATATTCTTTTAACTTGGATGGAAATTAACGAATCTATCGATTTCCACTTAAATTAATACACAAACATATTTATATACGATATGTTTAACTTGATGACTTTATAAAGTCACTTGTTTTCCAACTACATATTTTTCCAACTATATATTTTTCCAACTATATACATATTCATCGGACTATATATATATCCCTATAATAACAAATAAGTAACGGTCTAATAAACGTGTTCAAACCCGCAGTATATAAGCCTATTATCACCTGTCACTTTCATGATAAAATAATATTTTTATCTTCATTAAATAAATACTGTATTATACATATGTATATAGAAAATTTTATATGCATAAAATAAATATATATATTTTTATATTAACTACAGAAATAATATATATACACTTTAATTAAATTTTAATCACGATAATTTAATTTATTTTATTATTTTCATTTTTTTAAATTAGTATATATATACGATTTTTTGAAATGAAAATGGGTTACACTTGAGAAATAAACGTTAAATAAAATTGAATAAAGGGATAATAAAAAGTGAAAATAAAAGGAAAAAATTAAATAAAATAGTTTTTTTTTTTTTTACAGCATTCAGTTAAAATAGGTCGATTAAACCAACACTGAACAAATCGCGTGTCTTCAATCTTTCAAATCGTTTTTCAAACTGTTGGTATAGTGATAAATAAAACAAAGAAATGGATAAGACAAAAGAACTGTGGGATATAATGAAAGAGATAAAAAATAAAAAAATTGTGTAAAATGATAACAAGTATTGGTAAAAACTTTTTATGATTCAAAAAATTCAATAATTTATTAATACAGTCATGACAGTCAAAATGATTTTCATATGAAAATTTTGTTCATGGTGAATTAACTTGAAACAAATATATAAAATTCAGCATGAAAACATGTTTGAGTTAAAATGAATTTACTGTGAGAAAATGAATAAATAAATATTTATTCACTGAGAAAATAAAAAAGAAAATTGGCATAATAATTTGTTGTGATAGTCGACTGTCAAATACTTGGCAATCATGACAATCATGACAGTTAAATGAAAATCAAAATGATTTTTGTTTTTATTATTATGTTTTTGACATGCAACAATGTATTATTAAATGCAATTATATTTAAATTAAAAATGATAAAATTAAACAAAAATAATAAATAATAAAAATTGTTAATAAATAATAATAATAATTATTAATAAAATCATTAACAATGACTTGATAATTTTACTATTTATTTTGTCAATTATTTATTATTATTTAATTATATTTATTTCGAAAATTATAAAATAATATTTTTAATAAATAAATAATTACTTATTATAAATAAACAATTGATAATAATAAATGTCAAAGTTAAAATTATTTTTGCAGTTATTTAAAAAGTCATTGATAAAAAAGTACAAGTCAACTGTCATTTTGTGCAGTCATGGTGTCATTCAAAACCTTGATAAATATAGCCTTTTGACATTAACTTATCAATATAAAAAAAAAAGTAAATCATTTAAATGTATTAAAATACATTTCAAATATTCAATTTTTAATTAATTTAAATTAATTATTAAATCATATTTTTAATCTAATAATTATTATTCATTATTCAAAAAAAATGTCAACAATTTAAAAAACACTATTTCATATTTTAATTTATAAAAAAAAAAAAAAAAAATTCATCAATCGAATATACATAACAAATAGAAATAAATTAACATTCAAAAGTTATCGAATCAATTGAAAAAAAGTTTTCAAATAAAAATTCAAATGTCTTTATATATTTTTTTTTATTTTCTATTAGAATAGAGTACAATATTGTCACGCTTCGATAAAAATTAAAAAACATGTTTATAGCTATTCAAAAATATATATACTGTCTCGAGTATTTGAAGGAGAAATTCAAGCTTTATCAAGCAGAAAATATTTTGCATATTGGTTTTTATTATTATTATTATTATTATTATTATTTGTTTCATTATATATATATACAAGAGCTTGTTTTACTGCGCACCTCAATAATCAAAATTCCATAACATATGCCAACATTGGTTGTATTTTAAATTTCACTTTTATATAAAAATAAAACTCATCGATATACATAATGAAGAGTCTCGAAATTTAAACAAGGAAATGGTTTTGATAATAAATGTCTATAGACATGAACTTTTTTTTTTTTTAATTAAAAAAAAAATTAAAAAAAGGAAAAAAATGATTGAAAAATACTTGAAACGTTGCAATCAGCCTTTGATAATTTTAAACAGAAATGAAATTGTTTGTAAAATGATAAAAAAAAAAAAGCAGATTAAATTCATTTTTTAATAATAAAAATATCTTTTCAACAAAAAAAAAAAAAAAAAACAATAATAAAAATTATTATTTCTTGTCAATTATTTAACTTATCATTGTTGAAAAAAATTTTTGTTGTCAACATTTGAAAACTCAAGACCACAAAATAAGAAATATTGAATTTTTTATTTAATTTTTTTTTTTTTTGCACTTACCGGGTTTACACCTTTATCCGGTGTTCACTTTTGAAGGAACAATTCAACAGGAAAAAATAAAAAAAATAAGAATTTACCAAGTATATAAAGAAAATGAAAAAAAAAAAAAAAAAAATAGAAAGAAAAGCTGGAAGAACATGAGGTACGTGATGAACACCCATCGTGACCTAAATTTTCAAAAAGTCATATATTATTTTCTACCTTCGTCAACTCAACTGCTTTATGACTTTTTTAAAAATTCATTTTTTTTTTATATTTCAATGAGCTTAACTGTCAAATAAACTTGTCATTATTATTATAAAAAAATAAAAATAAATTAACTTTAATTAGAAAATAAAAATATTAATAGTTTTTGATATTAAAAAAAAAAAAAAATTTAACACTATTTTGTTAATTAAATCCCGAGTTATTAAAAACTTTAATGTTATTATATTTTTTTAAATATAAAAATAAAAAAATTAATGAAAAATAATAACATACAAATATATTAAAAATTAAAAAAAAAAAAAATAGTTTAAATGTTAAAAATTTTAATTTCCTTTTACAATTTTTTTCATAACAAAAAAATATAATAAAATTTAAAAATATATTTACAAAATTCAGTAGTAAAATATAGACAGTTTTAAAATAAAAATATCATAAATTTTCATAATTAAAAAACAACTTTTAATAATAAAAAATAATAAATGAAAATAAATGGTTAAAAAAAAAAAGGCTAATTTGAATCATAGCATGTGCAGACAAATTTAATTCCAAAAGAGAACCAAATTTTTTATCAGATTATTATAGTGATCTCGTGAGTTTTCCCCTTTGTATCTTGACCTTTTGATATCATTGACCTTATGTCATTACACGCAAGCGCAATTTAAATTACAATATTTTAACCCCAAAATATTATAATGCACATTTATCAACATATTTAAAAATTTTTTTGATAAAAATCTTATATTTTTTTAACTAATAAATTATATTAATTATTTTTTAAATTAAAATAATATAAAATTTAATGTTAAATATATTTTTTTTGTTTATTTTATTGAATTTATTTTGATATAATTTTTTGAATAAGTCATTTGTAAAAATTTATCTACTTGAAAATTTTGAGTCAAGAAAAAATATTATTTTATTTATTATTTACAAATAAATGTGTTGATAAAAAGACAGTGATAAATATTTTTTTGACAATCAATTTTCAAGTATTATTTTAGTCTTTTTGTTGGTAGAAATCATCTCGTGAATGAACATTGGATCGATGCAACATGTATAACCTATATTCTTGTATAAAATATACATTTTACCTCGATCAGCTTCTTCGATTTTCTACCAGGGTTTTTATTTATTTTGTCATGATGTTTTTCTTTTTTATTTAAAACTATTTGTTGTTTGAATATTTAACTTTAATTTTAGTCAATATATTTTACAATAAATAATAAAAAATAATTAGTTTTTGAAATGATATTTTTATCAAGAGGCACAGTATCAAATAGCTAATAAGAAAAATTCATTCAATTTGATTCCATGAATTCATATCAAGCTTTTTAATAAAAAAAAAAATTAAATTCTTTGCTTTTATATTTTTTCTTTAAAAGTGATATCAATTTTTCAATATTGCGTTTTTGTTTTTGTCCAGATTTTTGTTATTATGTTGGTAACAAATTTAGCTTTAGGGGTAGAGGGGAAGGAGGAAAATATCTAACCTCTGTAAAAATTTTAAAAGTGTTACATCTCTATTATTTAACGATAAATTCATTAAAAAAATTAACAAATGAAAATGAATAAGAAAATTTATTATTTATTATTTATTAGAATACATTGTTCATTTACTTTTTGTAAAATTGAATATGAATTTAATTATTACAGTCATCAAAATAAGTAAGCTTGTTGAAAAAATTAATTAACCATTTGAATTCTTTATCTTCATCAAATGGATCACTGAAATATTGATTTATTTCGCAACATTTTTCTCCGGGAAAATTTTCAAATTTTGCAAGTATACTTTCATTTCAGCTACTTGTTGTAACCAGATTCCAAAAGAAAAAAATATATTTAAAATTACAAAAAATGTGATGGAGAGACCATTTAAATTAATATTAAACACAATTTAAAAAATTATAATTACAACAATGTTAGTTAAAAAAAAAATGCTTCAAATTAATTTTAAAATTATAAAAAAATTTACTGACTAAATCAATTTGCTATTGCTATATTGTTATTTAATATAATAATAATTAAATAAAATTTTGTTTTTTTTATGTTTCAGACATTCTGTGTTGTATCAAAAAGATTTCGTAAAAATTATATACACAGATTTACAGCAACAAAAAGTTGGTTTATATTTTCACCTTGGAATAAAGTTAGACGTTGTTGTATCTTCCTAAGTACAAATCAGTACTTTGATTATGTTGTCATACTGACAATTGTATTAAATTGTGTCTTCCTTGGTATGACAGAACCGATTGAAGAAGCCGAGTAAGTAAATTCAAATATTTTTATTATCAATGTATAAATAAATTATAATTAATTAATAAATATATAATTTTAAATAAATAATATTCTTGATTTTGTTAATCTTGTAACACGTAAATAAAAAACAACCCATATCAAAAATATTTTTCATGTTTCAAAAAAAATTTTACCTTTACCTTGAGGATTGCGTGATAAATATAGCTATACATTAAGTCAGTGTTCACTTTTTTATTTTTATTATTTATATTTCTATTATTTGTTTTGATTTTTTTTTTTTTTTTTTTCAAACGAAATGGTGATACAATCTCAGGGGCAGGGATTACATGGGAATATAACCCTAATTCAAGTATCACTCAAAGTAAAACGGAAACATGCTTGAACACAAAATGTCGTGATCAAGTTCACCTACATAAATTTATTTCTATTTATATATATATATATATTTTTATTGTCATTATTTATAGTTTTTTATATTTTCTTTAATTTTCATAAACTTGTATATGAGTTGAATAGTAATTTATCAAAAATCATGATAATCAAAGATAATTTTTTATTTCCTTTATTGCTTGACATTTTTTGAGTAAACAACAATTAATAATATGTATAAACTGTTTGAATATATATTTAATAATTAATTTAAATTAATTAAAAATTAATTAATTAAAATATATTTTAATACATTTAAATGATTTACTGTTAAGTTAATGTCAAAAGGCTATATTTATCAAGGTTTTGAATGACACCATGACTGCAAAATGACAGTTGACTTGTACTTTTTCATCAATGACTTTTTAAATAACTGCAAAAATAATTTTAACTTTGACATTTAATATTATTAATTGTTTATTTATAATAAGTAATTATTTATTTATTAAAAATATTATTTTATAATTTTCGAAATAAATATAATTAAATAATAATAAATAATTGACAAAATAAATAGTAAAATTATCAAGTCATTGTTAATGATTTTATTAATAATTATTATTATTATTTATTAACAATTTTTATTATTTATTATTTTTGTTTAATTTTATCATTTTTAATTTAAATATAATTGCATTTAATAATACATTGTTGCATGTCAAAAACATAATGATAAAAACAATAATCATTTTGATTTTCATTTAACTGTCATGATTGTCATGATTGCCAAGTATTTGACAGTCGACTATCACAACAAATTATTATGCCAATTTTCTTTTTTATTTTCTCAGTGAATAAATATTTATTTATTCATTTTCTCACAGTAAATTCATTTTAAATCAAACATGTTTTCATGCTGAATTTTATATATTTGTTTCAAGTTAATTCACCATGAACAAGATTTTTTTCCAACACAAACAAGCCTCGTATTTTATTCATCGTTGAGATGCGTGATTCAATATTGTACTGCAATCTTGAATATAAAAAAAAAAGTAATAAAACTTTTCAATCAATAACTTTATTTTTAATTTAAATATTTGTTAATTAAATTAATTAAAAAATGTATTAAATTTTTTATACATATTATTCAAATACTCTTTAAGTTAATTTGTCGGTGTTAAATATCTTGATTATTAAAAATTCATTAGACATTTTAACTTGTCCGCAATGAATATTCAATAATATAATTTTGTGGTGACAAATAATCCAGAAATTCAATTTTTAATTAAAACATTTTTTAATATAATAAATAAATTTATTTCAAATAACTTGATGTTAAAAAAAAATTAGTTGTAAATAGATTAAAAATACAAAATTCCACTAAAAAAATTCAAGATTTATTTATTCAGAACTAGCTCTATTGAACGCCAATTTCAGGTTCACAAATCGATTTCACGGTAATGAATATACCATACAAATAATTGGAACGTAAAACTTGTTTTTTTTTTTCTACATTTTCATTTTGTCTGTTTATATTGGCAATAAAAAAAATTGAAAAAGAATATTTTTTTGTAAATTATACGAAATCAAAATTACATAATGTTTATATAAAATTTTTCCAAGCAGAATTAAAAAATTCATAAATTACATTTGAATTTTGACATAAAAATTTTATTAAAATGAAATTTGTATGTCAAATCTGAATATAATTTATATTTATTTATTTAATTCAATTATAATTTTCAAACAAAATTTTACATCAAAATTATATTTTAATATAAATTTTGATTTTTTTTTTTTAAACTTTTTCAAGTTTCAACAAATTACATCGAAAGTTTAAATTAATAAAGCTCAAGGTACAACACATCGATAATTGAATACTTATAGATATTTAATTTTTATAAAATAATCATTTTAACTTTCAGTTATAAACAATTTCCGATTGATTAATTGAAATACGGATTATTGGAAAATTTTCAAATACTCTGTTAAATTTTCAAATTAAAAACATAAAAATTTTTTAACTAAAAACACTTTTGATACTTATTTTTCTAAAAATTTATGTAGTTTTTTTTTTCCAAATTAATAAAAACTTTAATTATATTTTTTTATAATAAATATAAAATTATTTAGCAATTTAAAATTATCAAATTCATTTTTAATTATTATTTTAAATTATAACATCTTATTCTTGAAAAAAATGAAACTATATCTACGATGAAATTTTTTATTTTATTTTTTATAAATTCTCATTTAAAAATGTCACCAAGAATCTATCTAAAAATTGCCCGAGGGAAATTCGAACGCATTACTTTTATTCTCCTTCGTTAAACCGTTGAGTAATATGAATCTAAAGTTGAGTATAAAATGAGAAAAAAATAAATAAATAAATAAATAATTTTAATTTGATACATGAATAAAATTTTTTAAAAAATACCCAAGAGATATAAACTTAAATTTCAAAACTTGTCATTATGTCAAAAATACATATTTATTATGATAATTAATCATTTTTAAATTTAAAATACAAAATTTAATCCCAAATTGTCTGTTAAAATTAAAACAAGATTTGATATGTTTAAACAATTTGTTTTCCAATTTAAAATCTCATGATCTTACAGAGGAATATAACGCAAATGCTTTTGTTAATCAAATGTTAACCTCAAAAAAAAATTAATTTAATCTACTTGATATAATTTTAAATTAAAAATTATTTACAGATATATCTTCCTAGCAATTTACACAGCTGAAATGGTAATAAAGTCAATTGCAAAAGGCTTTATTTTAAACAAGTATACATATCTACGAAATCCTTGGAATTGGCTTGATTTTGTTGTAATAACAAGTGGAATTGCAACGATTGGTATGGAGGTTGGTAATCTTGCTGGTTTACGTACATTCAGAGTTCTCAGAGCACTTAAAACTGTATCCATAATGCCTGGTAAGTTTACATTTAATCATCATTAATTTAAAAAATTAAATTTACAATATTATATTTGTTCACCTAGTACGTAAAGTAGATGATTATTACACGATTTTTAAAGTGTCAATACTCGCCACCAGAAGTCGAAGATGACCTTCTTTACGTAAAAATTAAACACTAAATTTTTTTTCGATACGAGGTTTGTAATATAGACGCCATTATGAGCCAAAATACATAGTGCATAATGAATTTCTTTTCGCACGATTTTATTGTGCATAAATGTATTACATTACGCACTATTTTGGCGTTTTTTACAAATGGAGTATCAAAAACCCAATTTATAATTTATCATATAATTAAAAATATAAATAAATGTTAAATTAACTTATTCATGACACATATTTAATATATAAATTTTAATAAAATTTAATACATATTTGAATATATAATTTGTACATGAATTAATTTCATTGACCAATTGGATTAATTATAACATTGTGGTTAGAATCAGGTTTATTCAAAATTTAATAGAAGGGGAATTTGAGATCAGCCACTATAGTTTAGTTACAAAATTGTTATCTATTATATTATTCTATTCAATGATTGTATATATATGTTTATTTTATCCTTTGCTAGTCACTGACTATAGACAATCAATCGTGTAACTTTACCCTCACTGCATTACCTCCCTTATATATACATATGACATCCCTTAACATTCACCTATATATATCTACCTTTGTCAAACTACCCAACTATATTATGTCCATTAACAAAGATGAATAACCAACTTTGTGTATATATTTATTTACACCACAAAATGGTTCATGACAAATCAATAAACTAAATAAAAAACTGTATGACATTTATTTATATCTATTTATCTATTTATTTTATAAAAAAAAATATAAAATGACTAAAATTTTTAATAAATATAAAAAATTGTTTATGCATAAATAAATAAATAAATAAATAAATAAATAAATAAATAAATAAATAAATAAATAAATAAATATACTTTTCATGAAAAATTTAATAAAATTGTAATTTATTTATTTATTTATTTATTTAATTATTTATTTATTTATTTATTTTATAAAAAAAATCATAAAATGATTAAAATTTTTAGTAAATATAATAAATTGTTTATAAAAAATTTAATAAAATTGCAATTTAATTATTTAATTATTTATTTATTGATTTATTTTATAAAAAAAAATATAAAATGATTAAAATTTTTAGTAAATAGAAAAAATTGTTTATAAAAAATTTAATAAAATTGTAATTTATTTATTTATATTTATTTATTTGATTAAATAAATAAATAGAAATAAATTTTACTGCAGTGATTGTAAAATGGTTCATGATAAATCAACAGATTGAATTAAATTTTAGGATATTTATTTTTATAAAAACATGAAATAAATTTAACCAATTAAAATTATTGAATAGTTACTAATGCAACTGTGCATTTTGTTTAGCAAATTGTAATACTGGGCTTAAAATAAAACCAAAACTCAGAAAGCTTTGCTACTTAAAATGATCTACTGAGCCACAATTACTATCAACAAATTTGTAATTAATTTTTCTATATATTTCAAAGTCATTTTAGACAAATAAATTTTGAATTAAATTAAATTTATTTAAATAATCAATACTAAAAATTATTTATAAATTGATATTATTTTTACTATTTAAATATTGAAATTAATTTAATTTTTCATAGAAAAAATTTAATAGTAAATCATATCAAAATTACAACAATTTATGGAATCTATTCATCAATCAAGGGTCAATTATTAACAAAAAAAAGTCACATTAATTTAGTCTATAATAAGAAATAAAACCAAAAAGAATTAAAATTTATAATTGCCTAGAAAAAATAAATAAATATGTGTAAAATTTTTCATGACTATTGTAACACTTGATTGGTCTATGACTTGCCTAAAAATAAACTCAATCAATCATTTTTATTATTTTATTTTTTATATTTTTTATGATATCGTGACTAAAATATAAAAATGAATGTCATTTTCAAACTGATTATATCAAATGTATATAATTTTTTATTATTTTTATTTTATTACTATTATTTTTATTACTATTTTATAGAAAGATTTATGATTAAAATGGTCTGGATATATTAATGAGTATGATAAATATACTGGCTTTTTGTCAAATTGAGAAATAAAATATTTTTTTATATTTTTATATTTTCATGGTCATTAAAAAGTCTAATATATATTTTATAATTATTAATAAACATGTCATACACTCGTACTGTATTTAACAAAATTAAAAGTCTATTTTTTCTTGTTAAATTAAAATTAAAAACAAAAAATTGAAGGTTAAATTGACATTCAATTTATAATTACAATAATAACTAACAAAAATGCAAAATAAATCAACAAAAATTATGACAATAAATTTTAAATAATTTAAATTTGTTATTTTTTTTTTATAAACTATATAATTAAAATTTTTCAAGTCAATTTATATTTTTTTTAATTAAAATAACGTGATAATTAAATTAAAATTCAATAAATTTTTTTAATTACTCATTTGGGTATTTTAATTTTATAATCAAGCGGTCAGTCATCATGAGATGAGTGATGAGATGATTAATAATTTCTGAAAAAAAATTCCAATAACAATTTTAATTATATTCAACGATCCCAGAAATTTTAGTAATCGATTGTGAAAGCCAGTGTCTAATTTCTTGTCTCTATAACTTGATGAACAATATAGATATAACATAAATTTCATGCTCATTTATGCATAAATGCAATGTATGCATAAATTTTGTCTGACAAATGACAATATAATAATAATTAAATAAACATTTTACAAAATTTCAAATAATAATTTAAATTTAGCAATTTAATTTTTGTCTTTTCAGCAAAAATTAAATAAATAAAAGAAATATTTTTATAAAAATTAAATTTAAAAAGTCAATTATTTTTACTATTTAAATATTTTTTTTTTTTATAATTAAAAATACATAAAAAAATATCAAATTAATATGTAAAAAATTATAAAAGATTTATGTAAATTTAAAAAAAAAAAATAGTGTTAAAAAAAAAAATCAAAATACATAATAATATACGTTAATTTGAATAGACAATAAATGTCTAGGGGAATTTATTACATTAGCATATGCATGAAATATTTGAGATACAAATGAAAGCCACAATATTCCCAGTAGATGACATAGAAACTTGGCAATGAGAATTATCAACGTTAGCTATTAAATTTGAGGTTAACATTCAGCCTATATAATCCAACAAATTCAAGTGTTATCAAATTATATTTAGTATTTTTTTGTAATTTTATTTAATCTATTTATTTAATTACCAAGTTTCATTTATTTATATCCAAAAGTACAAAAAATGTGGTCCAGATAGTAACATGAAGGGATTTTAAATATTTTTGATCAAATCAAATGAAAAATTAATATTGAATTTTGTTGATTCTAACCTTCAATAATGTCTCAATCAACAAAAAAATAAATTTCTGTTTTTCTATTTTTATATATTTTCATGTTAATTTAGATTCTAAATTTTAAAAATCCAACAAAATTTACAATAACTCTTTACTATTTGTAAATATATTTTCTTTGTGAATATATATTTTTTATTACTTTTCACAACAACAAAAAAAAAAAGATATAAAATAAAAAAATGTTGTAAACCACTTGAGATTCGATCGTTCTTTTTTTTTTTTTGTTTTTCCAGTATTAAATGAAGAATGAATAGTCTTCTAACGACTTGTTCAAGTATAAGTATCACCTTACTCTCATTTTAAAATGATAGTCTGATGAAGAATTCTTATTGACATCATAATCATCATGACACTAATATAGGTATATATATCTATGTTTAGAAGTTGAAAGGTTGGATGAAGAAAAAATAAAAAAATAAAACTGAAAGATGATAAAAGAAAAAAATAAATAAATAAAGTAGTCTTTAACTTTTTTTACTAGGTCAATAGGGCATTTTTACTCCTTTGATAAAAACGTTGGTTAAGCATCATGTTGTATTATCAATGTGATATAAATGACCTGGTTATAATCTGTGTCTTATAGACAAGTGATCCAACTTCTTTGATACTGTATACTTTGTGTCATACTGATATTCATTATGTACACTTTTTTTTTTTTATTATTATTATTATTATAATTATTATGACATTGTTGTGGTTGTTGAAAAAGTTTAACCACTTAAAATTTAAATGAGTTTGTACTCTGAAAAATAAATTATTTTGATAAATTTTTTTGTTGATGGATTTTTTTTTAAGATCAATTGTTAAATGATGGTTAATTGACTTGAATATTTTTTAATAGAAAATGTTTGGAAAAAATTGTTATTATTTTTTAGTGTTATTTACTTTTTTTTTTTTTTTTTTTTTGATATTATGGTTTGGACAAGTGTCAGATAGGATAGAACATATCGCAGCTTGTGGTGACAGATAAATTAAAAAATTACATATAAATCAAACACTTAATTTTAAGTTGACAATTAAAAATATATTTTTTTTTACAATGTTTAATTATTTTTGTTGATAACACTGATATATGTGAATGTAAAAAAGTATTCGATTTATTTGTTTTAATTTTTTTTGTTATATTTTTTCAGTTTGTTTGTTAAAATTTATTATATAAAATGATGTTGACAGTTTAATTGACTTAATACCATAGAAAAAAATTTTAAAAAAATTTACGAAAAAGTCCATTTGTATAAATGTAAGAGTTAATTTTGAATTTATAATTTTTTATGTCATCAAGGACTGCAGATTGTTGTGATATATGCGACTTTTTTAAAAATTTATTTTTCATTTGATTTTTGAAATATTAAATACCAGATTATTTTTATGATAAGTTTTTATAATCTTTACTTAAAAAAATAACAATAATCTGAATAATTATCAAGATTTTTAATGACACCATGACTGCCAAATGACAGTTGACTTGTACTTTTTATCAATGACTTTTGAAATAACTACAAAAATAATTTTAACTTTGACATTTAATATTATTAATTGTTTATTTATAATAAGTAATTATTTATTTATTAAAAATATTATTTTATAATTTTCGAAATAAATATAATTAAATAATAATAAATAATTGACAAAATAAATAGTAAAATTATCAAGTCATTGTTAATGATTTTATTAATAATTATTATTATTATTTATTAACAATTTTTATTATTTATTATTTTTGTTTAATTTTATCATTTTTAATTTAAATATAATTGCATTTAATAATACATTGTTGCATGTCAAAAACATAATAATAAAAACAAAAATCATTTTGACTTTCATATGACTGTCATGACTGTCATGATTGCCAGTTATTTGGCAATCGATTATCCCAAGTAATAACCCTTCAATTTTGTCTTTTTTTTATTACCATCCACATAAAATAAAATGATTATTATGTGCAATTTTTTATTTTCTTTGTATCACACATTTGTATGTAATATATATAAAAATTAATATTTTTTATTCAGGTCTCAAGACTATTATCAACGCTCTTCTTCACAGTTTTAAACAACTTGCTGAGGTCATGACATTAACAATATTTTGTCTAATGGTTTTTGCCTTGTTTGCACTACAAGTTTACATGGGAGAACTCAGAAATAAATGTGTCAGACATCAGGAACCTAACATCACTCAAATTGACTGGAGAGAGTAAGTGATATTATCAAAAAAAAAAAAAAAATTATATTCATATGTTTACTTTAATATCCTATACCATCAATATTTATTTCATTTCTTTTATATAAACATAAAATTTATAAAACGAAAAAATATTTATCAATAATAATAATATCCATCGTTATACATTCAAAATATTTTTAAACATAAAAAAAAAAAATAATGTAAAATATTTTTTAATCATAAAATTATAGTCTTCATTAGCAAATCAGGTGTTGACATGTTACACTTGTAATATTATTTTAATATATTTTATTTTTCCATTATTATTTTTATTTTCATGTCATTTTATATACAATAGTATAAATTTAATGTGCGAAAAATGTTTGGGTCACTGCGGTTGATATTCATGAAGGTCTTCTGTATATATTCAACGGTCAAAATAATTTTTTTTTACAAAAATTTTCGAGTTTTGCTTAACGAGCCATTATCTCAGCAGGCTTTTCGCTTTTTGAATATTAAAACTTGCATTAAAGAGGACGTATTGCACTTTTTTTTTCTCTATTTATAAATTTTTTTTTCATTTTTTCTGTTCTCTTATTTTTTTATATTTTTAATTATTTTATATTTTTTTTGTTGATAATATAAATAGAAACTACCTGGTAGCAAAAAAAAAAAATAAATAAAATTGTCATAAAACTAAAAAAAAAAAAAAAAAAAATTCAAGTTAACTGAGATAGATAAAAAATTGGATATATTTTTTTTTTTTTCAATTTAAATTGTTATTAATTAATTTAAAAAATATAAAAATAATTTATAAAATTTTTAGCTATTATTATTATTGTTACTTATTATTTTTATTATATTTTTTTTAATTTAAAATTTAATATAAAATTTTTATCAATTTATTTGATAAATTTAAGTTTAGTTGATGTAAAAGTTTATTATTTTTTTGGTAACATTTAATAGCATTTATATTTTCATTTGCTATATAAAATATCATCATGTGAGCAATTTTTATCAACTCTAGTATACATGAAAAATAAAAATAAAAAAACTCATAACTAATGTCATCTTATATCACTTTGATATTTGATACTCAGCCAAATGGAATCAAAATGAAAAAACTTATGTTTTATGATGAAGCTAAAAAAATAAAATATAACTTTATGATTTATTATTTATTTTTTATATTTTAGACATGTAAAATATTTTTTAAGTGAAATAAAATAATGTATTATATATATTATAAAAAAAAAAAAAAATTTGAAGAAATGATTTATATTATTTTTCAACAGGTGGACTTGGAATTCATCCAATTGGGCCTTCGATGAAGACGAAAATCCTATCATCTGTGGAAACGTGACTGGTGCAAGGTTTGATTTATATTTTTATTTTTTATATATAAATATTAGTTTTTTTTTTTTTTTCATTTTTTAAATCATCAATTTGTGATTTATTGAAGCTTGAAACAAAAAGAAATTCCAGCTACAAATATTGATAATAATTTAACTTGAAATATCAATTTTTTCGTATCAATGAATTTTTATTGAAAATAATAAAAAATATATATTATAATAATTGTTGATTGAAATTTCACATTTTTTTTTATAATTAAACAAATATTTTTAATATTTTTTACTCAATATTTGTATTCAAAATGAAAATAATAATGGAATTTAATTTTTTTTTTAAATTAGAAAAACTTATATTCAAGCTCAGTTAAATTTTTAGTATTATTTTTTAATAATACAATAAAATTAAAAATTAAAAATTTTTATAAAATAGATTTTATATTTTTTTATTATTATTTTATTAGTTTATTATTTATTGAAAAAAATCAAGTATATTGAGGATTAACAAGTGAGTTTTCTGAATCAAAAGTTTGAATTTAGGTCAAGAAAATAAAACATCAAGGGTTTATAAAAATAAAAAAATTACAAAATAGTATTTAATAACTTGATAAAAATATTAAAGTCAACTAATATTATATCAATAATAAAATAGATTAAACTTTATTGACATTTGGCTGATCAGTAATCAAAATTAAATAGAGAAATGTCAACAAATTATCTGATGAATATTCCATGTATCTTCAAACAAAATTTTTGATTGATATATCCCTTGGAAATTGCGTATAATATACTTTTGAAACCAATAATTTTATACTAAATTGAAATGATATTGTCAGTAAAATATTAAGACATAAACTTTGGAAATAATTTGATAAAATATCACTGATTAAAATAGAAAATTAATAATTAAAAAAAATTAAAAATATTTTCAAGTCTTCATATCATTTCAATCAAAATAAAATTCCATATTTCATTAAATTTTAAAATTATTTTTCCTCGACAAAAAGAAATTTATTTTTAATAAATAATTTTTTTTAAAATAAAATACATTACAAAAAAAAAAATATACGTTGAAATAAGTTTTTTAAAAAATAGATATATGAATAAGATGAAAAAAAATAAATAAATATTTTGCTAACATGATAGAAGCATTCAAGCAAATTTTCTATAAAGTTGTCTTATTATTATTATTTTTTTTTTGTCGATAAACAAACTTTTAGTTCATTGAACCACATCTACTAGAAAATAAAAAAAATAATAATTTTTTTAGTTAAATTTATTCTAAAA
>WSYQ01000825.1:0-37176 GCA_011426435.1 Lysiphlebus fabarum
ACTTTGAGGAAGTGAAAATCCTCAAAATTCATATAATCTAACTTGTAAATAATTTAAAAAATTATAAAAAATTATTTTTCGATATTTTATTCACTATCTTGTAGAGCATCAAAAAACAAACATTCTATGATTTTTTAGAAATTTTCTCACGATTAGTTCTTGACTTTGAGAAAGTCAAAATCCTCAAATTTCATATAATCTAACTTGTAATTAATTTAAAAAATTATAAAAAATTATTTTTCGATATTTTTTTCCACTATCTTGTAGAGCATCGAAAAACAAACATTCTATGATTTTTTAGAAATTTTCCTACGATTATTTCATGACTTTGAGACAGTGAAAATCTTTAAATCCATATAAATTGACTTGTCATTGGTATAGAAATTTTAGAGGCTTTGACTTTGGATTTTTTTTTTTTTATATTTGAAAACGGGATAGAAACATCATTTAAATACTTTTACAATATGCTCTGACTATTTCTACACCAATAGAAACTACCTGAAGTCGTAAAATTAAAAACGGCCACGTCCAGTTGGCCAAAGTTAGGCTATTTTTTCAGAAATAGCGTTTTTCGATAAAAAATTATTTTTCGATATTTTTTTTCACTATCTTGTAGAGCATCAAAAAACAAACATTATATGATTTTTTAGAAATTTTCTCACGATTAGTTCTTGACTTTGACTAGGTCTAGAAAGTTAGCACAACCTTTATGGTACAATCACTTGTTACTATAATAGGAATTTTGTGAAAATTATGTGCAAGTTATGTGCAAAATTATTAATTTTTGTGCACTTATATATTTTTTTTAATTAATAGTTGTGCTAGCTTAAGGCAAAGATAGCACAACTTTTATGTTTATCAACTCTTATGTTTATTTCCTGTATCAATTATTCATTTTTTTTTTCTACTGGTTGTGCTACCTTAAACCCAAGATAGCAAAACTTTTTTGTTTATTAACATAGAGAAAGGCTGTTAGGGCCATAATTTTGTGCGAATTACGTGCAATCTAGTGTGTAAATTTCAACTCAATCGGATGATAATTATTTCCTGTATTAATTATTCATTTTTTTTTTCTACTGGTTGTGCTACCTTAAAGCTAAGATAGCACAACTTTTTTGTTTATCAACATAGAGAAAGGCTGTTAGGGCCATAAAGTTGTGCTATCTTGGGTTTAAGGTAGCACAACCAGTAGAAAAAAAAAAAAATAATTAATATAGGAAATAATTATCATCCGATTGAGTTGAAATTTACACACTAGATTGCTCATAATTTGCAAAAAATTATGGCCCTAACAGCCTTTCTCTATGTTGATAACAAAAAAGTTGTGCTATCTTGGGTTTAAGGTAGCACAATTATTAATTAAGAAAAATATATAAGTGCACAAAAATTAATAATTTCGCATATAATTTGCACATAATTTGCACAAAATTCCTATTATAGTAACAAGTGATTGTGCCATAAAGGTTGTGCTAACTTTCTAGACCTGGAAAGTCATGCTACCTGGGGTGATTCACCCTGTATATTTATTTATTTAATTATTAAAATTATTTAATAATCGTCTTGTAGTTGCACGTTTATAGACAAATTTAAAACCCTCGTTGAAATAAAAAAAATTCTGCGTGCTGAAACTAAATGTCGAGTCTTTAAAATAAAACGTCTGAAATACTCACGTTGCCGATTGAGAATGTCGAGTAAAGCAGCATCTTACCATTTATGTACTCAGCAACATCATTAATATAAAGAAGAAAATAAAAAGGCCTGAAGTTGGAGCCCTGAGAAACAACAGACGTGGGGACGAACCCAGTTTAGTAATGACCCAAGTAACAGACAAATGACTCTTTATCTGTTAAATATGATTTTGGTTTAAATTAATCAATCTATTTGATAAACAGAGTTAGATAAGTTTTTTTAATAATGTAACGATACTAATTTTATCAAATGCTGTGCTAAAATCAGTGTAGATAACATCCACCTGATTTTTATCAATTAGAGCGTTGCAGATAAAATTATTGAGTGTCATCGAGTTAGTGGTTCTTGAGTGACCAGGCAGGAAGCGATGTTGTTCATCAGAAACCACAGGCTTACCCGAGTGGAAATCTGTTAAGGGAAGCTTGATTTGGCTGCCAATCTTGATTAAGACTTGATCAATGTTGCCTTAACTCAGGAAACCTATCAAGTTTTAATCAAGATTTGATCAAGATGCTTGATTACGGCCATCTTAATCAAAAATGGATCAAGAAAACTTTAACTTGTTTGTAATAAGACCGTCTTGATCAAGATTGGATCAAGAAAACTTTAACACATCTTGACTAAGGCCGTCTTGATCAAGAATGAATCAAAAAAACTTCAACTTGTCCGTAATAACGCCGTCTTGATCCAAACTTGATCAAGAATTAATTAATAAATATTCATTGAATCATTTGTATTTTTTTCAAGTTACAAGAAATTTTAATTATCTTTTTCAAAATAAAAAATTTTTTATCCATTACATGATTTATTTTTTTTTATTTTTATTATAACTTTTCTTTCATTCACGTACAATCACTCATAAAACATTTTTTAGTAATAGTGATGATGCTTACTTCGGCCTGCTCATATCTTAGAATTTGGTCAAAAATGTGAGGTTTAAAAAAATCTTCATTTCCATCGTTTCTTTCCGTGGCCGAGTGGTTTAATGCGTTCCCTATCGCTTAAAATCTATACTTCACCGGTTTGAATCTCGTCCATTGCGCGTTTAGAAAAATAAAAATAATACAAAATAATAATCTTTCCTAGCTACCTCTTTCTTTCTTTCTCACCTAACGAGAAACAAAGAAAGCCGAGTAAAATAACCATTTCCTAATTCAATAATTCAATTATAATTTACATTTTTTGTTACCTTAAAAAAAGTTATTTTTTTATTTTTTTTTTTTAATAAAACAACATTTGATGATATTATTAATATTAGTATTGATGTTTTAATCAATAATAATATTATATTATTATTAATATTAAAACTTGAATAATATTTATACTTTTCAATCATATTTATATTCCTATTTATATTATAATAAATATCATTATTATTAATAACTCTATTTATATTATTAATAATATTATTGATGTCTTCATTAATATTAAAATTCGTATAATAATTATATTTTTCAATCATTTTCATTTTTCATTATAATATTATTATTAATATTTCTGTTTATTTTATTTATATTATGAATAGTATTATTTATATTATAATATTTCTATATCTATTATTAATAATATCAATACTTTTATTTATATTATTTTTATATTTTTCAAACATATTTATATTTCTATTAATATAATTACTAATATAATCATTAATATCTCTATACGTATTATTAAAATTATTGTTATTAATATTAATGTTATTTTTAATATTGAAACTCAAATGAGTTTAATATTGAAATTCATATGATATATGTACAAAAAAAAAAGCGTATTCGAAATTATGATCAATTTGTAATGTAACAGTTACGCGATCGTTGTTACAGTCGTTGTTACGACATAGTAAAGTGACATCTTCCCCTCTTAGGGCTTTAGCGTTCTATAGAAGTTTCACTTTCACCTCGCGCGTACACGTTCCACACACAAATTTTGTTTTTTTTTTCTTTTTTACCTATTCTGCAGATTAAACAGCTCTAAATTCCAAAATTTCCGGGTATTTTTTAATTTCAAGTTTTCTGATTACGAAAAAACAAAAAGTTAAGGCTTTTTTGGGTACATATATCTGTGATGTTGTTTTCTGTATCATTATTTATCATAACAATAAAAAAAAAAATATGTTTATGAAAATAAAAAAATTTTTCCAAAATTTATCCAATGCTTATGTGTTTGTAGTCAATTTCTACCCTTGGAAATTTTTATGACTGGTCAATTCTATGAATATTGCTTGAAAAGTACCTTTAGCGGGAGAATTATGTTCGACGACTATATAATTATAATACAATTGTGTGTGGTAAAAATATCTGCAAGCCCTAACGGAAATACTTTATAAAAGATTATTAAAAGTTTTATAAAAGTTATTTTGTAAAAATTAGAAGAAAAAATTAAAAAGCTATGTAAAAAGTTTATAAAATGTTCATAAAAATTTAGTATTTTTTTTTATTATAATATTTATTATAAATATTTTATATATAATTTACTTAGCCGCTCTTGACCTCTACGGAAATAATATATATAAAATATATAAAAAATATATATATTTCTGATTATATATTTTTCATATATTATTTATATATTTTATATATATATATATATTTTATACATTCCCGGCCAATTGTATTGTGTATCATAAATAATAAACTTTTACTCTTTTTATTTGTTATACAGGGTGTCCCGTAATGAACGCACGCCAGATATCCTACGAGATTCTAGAAAATATTCTAAATTGTAATTTTTTTAGAGCTAAGTCCTACGACGCTTCCTGGCTGAGATATTAACGTTTTAAATCAGCCAATCAGAGCCAAGCGTCGCGGTATATTATGATTATGGCGTCAAGATCCGTGTAATTGAATTAATAGGTGGGGGTCATACGCTATTAAAATAATATTCACCGAACAGACTGGTTTTGTTTTAATTAGTATTTAATTTCAACGCAAGAGGTAGCTGTTGTAAAAATAATTGATCACAATTATTAATCACATTTCTTGATCACATTATTGATCACAATTATTAATCACATAATTGATCACATTTCTTGATCACATTATTGATCTCATTTCTTATTGATAAGTAATTTGATTAATTAATGTAATTTCTATTATTAAAAAATATGTGACTCATAAATGTGATTAATATCCTTGATCACATATCTATAAGAAATGTGATCAAGAAATGTGATCAATTATGTGATTAATAATTGTGATCAATAATGTGATCAAGAAATGTGATTAATAATTGTGATCAATTATTTTTACATCAGCTACCTCTTGCGTTGAAATTAAATACTAATTAAAACAAAACCAGTCTGTTCGGTGAATATTATTTTAATATTGTATACATGAAGCAATGTTGCCAACCATACCATAATTATGGTATCGATACCATCCTCGAGGGTCTGGATACCATCTACCATAATGACCACGATGGTAGATGGTATCACATTGTGTGTATATATATTTGAACAAAAAAAAAAATTAAAAATTTTTTTTTTTCCAACAAAATAAAAAACCATGAAACATGAGCTCAGAAGATTCATTGTATGACAAACCAAAAAAAAAATCTTTGTCAGTTGCTGCAGGATCAGTTAAGGGATTTGGACGATTTTTTTCCGAATATGAGAATGAGATGAAATTTATACAGTAGATTCTTGAAATACTAATACATTTTCTGTAATTTTTTGGTAATTGTTTGGAAGCTTGTCAATTTTTTATTAATTTTTAAAGTTAACAACTTTTAACATGGGCTCTTATGGAGAATACGATTTTGTCAATATAAATAGTTCATGAAAACACAATATCTCTGATCGACAATATGACATCGCGACAAAAAACCTTTTGGGTTATAAAATAAGACAAAACAAAACATATGAAAAAAAAACCAAAGGGGTTTGGAGCTTAGTTTTTTTATAATTAATAATTAAAGTATGTAAAAATTCATTTATTTTACTATCTTTCATGGCTTATGCTGAAACGTCATATAGACTTGGCAACATCAGATATTCCGCCATCTTGTGGCGCGCAAGTTTGAAAGTGTCAATGTTAACTTGTTAAAGGCATATTATATGACTTACATAAAATTACATAAATCAACAATTGTTTTTCTTTTTATATTATTTTGACCAGTTTTCGATTGTTTTACACGTAGATTATACATTTTTTCAGTCACTCGTTTATTATTCCACATATATATTTTGTTATTTTTATCATCACCATTTATATTTTGCTCCATGTTTCATACTACTCTTATGCTTTATGTTTATTATGCTTTTGACAGATACAGTATATACACTACCACATATTAGAAATACACCAACACGACAATACACCATATAAAACAAGTGTGCCAATACTTTTTTTTTTTTGCGCTGTTGCACGATTTTCATGATATTTTTAATTACCAATAATAAGCTTTTAAACATTGAAAATTGATAGTAAATGTATCAATAATTATTAATTTAATTTTATTATACGATAACAAACAGATAAAATAGATGTTTTTTTGAAAAAAAAAAGAGGTTTTTTTGGTTTTTAGCAGTTGGTAATAGCTGTTGGGCCAATATATAAGAGATAGGCCGTATCCCCTTTTTTTTACCCTCAAAAAAATCGTCCAAATCCTTTAACTCTCGTTCAGAAGATGAAAATAATGAAGACGAATATGAAGTATTATTTGACGAGACGTAGTGATATTATTACATATAAAAATATATTTAATTTAAAACATAAATAAATATATACTGTTTTCAAATATATATATATACATGTTACATATATACATATATATATATATATATAAATAGTAATATTTGAAATATTAATTCATAATAAAATAAATATAAATAAATAATAAAATTTTCAAGTAATTAAATAATTAATCTTGCTCATTTTTATAATAAATAATAATTCAGTTAATAACCGGAAAAAAAGATTTCTTATTGACCGATACCATCGTGGCTTCCTAGATACCATCCAAATGCCCTTCCACTACCATCCTGCCATCGTCCCGGGTTGGCAACTCTGTCATGGAGGTCTTTGAAGGGGATAATCTCTCGAAATTTACTGAGGATGACGGAATGGAGCAATGTAGTATAATTATCAGTCACTGATGGCGCTAGTCTTAGTTAATACCAAAGTCAAAACCACATGTTAATTTTTTATTTTTTATTTCTGTGTGGCTCACTCATGAAGGTGTATAAGGAGTGTAAACTCTGGCATTTTGCTGAAGCAGACATTTTGGAGCAAATGGTGGCGCTGGCGTCAGCCCTGCACGAAAGTATGCACGTGTATTATTTTGTTTACTTTTTATTACTTATTTACTTTTTATATCTTATTTTTATCACTTTCAACTGATAATATACTACGACGTGTTTAAATATATAATAATTTGAGTACTCGAGTATTATTAGAGTTTATTTAGGTACATGAAGATTATTTACATGATAATTTTCAAATTATAAATGAAGGTATTTAGTATTTAACAACAGCTTATAATTGGAATCTTTAGAAACCACTTTAAAAAATTCTAAAAGGTAAATAAGTTAACTTTAATTTATCATTGTTATCATAAAGATCACTTCTTCATTCTATGTTGTATTTTTTAGATTTGCTTCTGATACAACTTGTGAAAGCATTGCTGCTTGTGAAAGACAAAGTGTGGGTCGACCAACTCTAAGATGCATGTCTTGCAATGTATATGTCCCATTCTAAGCATTTTCACGGGGTTTGCGGCCTGACCCCCTGCGATTTTGTTCATTTTTTAATATGTTGTAGATTTTGGCATTAAAAAAGACACGTATTTTTTTTTTTTTTTTTTGCAATTTTTGAGGGCGCCACTATCGAATTTCACTCCAATTTCAAGATATCTCAAAAAGCCCCTTTTTTATTTTTCTGAATTTTTGATCATAAATTCGAGGACGCAAAACAAGTATTTTAAGCCCTTGTAGAAAGTGGGCACTCAATGCGAAGTATTTTTTTTCGATTTTTGAAATTTTGAAAAAATGATAAAAAACAAATTTTTTTTTCCAAATTTTTTTTTTTTTTTTTTTCAGAATTAAAAAAAAAAAAGAAATCGAAATTTACTCTTATGAAATTTCCAATTTCTTCTTAGTTTTCCAGAAAAAACCATTTAACAGACCGAAAGTTGAAAAAAAATTTTTTTTTTTTAAATTTCAAAAATCGAAAAAAAATACTTCGCATTGAGTGCCCACTTTCTACAAGGGCTTAAAATACTTGTTTTGCGTCCTCGAATTTATGATCAAAAATTCAGAAAAATAAAAAAGGGGCTTTTTGAGATATCTTGAAATTGGAGTGAAATTCGATAGTGGCGCCCTCAAAAATTGCAAAAAAAAAAAAAAAAAAAATACGTGTCTTTTTTAATGCCAAAATCTACAACATATTAAAAAATGAACAAAATCGCAGGGGGTCAGGCCGCAAACCCCGTGAAAATGCTTAGAATGGGCCATATATAGAACGTCATAAATGGCGACAGGAAGTAGAGGAAGGTTGTTGTTACCAAGCAATAGTTTGAATCAAACAACAGCAATTGCTGAAAACGTAATTTTTCATAATGTATACGAAGAAGATATATCTTTTTGCTTGTTATCACAAATTTTAAGCTTCATAGAAGATACTAAGTTTCCTCATATTGGCAGTGATGATCATGATTTTAAGATAAATAATTTTAAGCTTCTATATAATACTTCGTATGAATACTCTTTGCATCGAAAAGAGAAAAAATGCAAATGTATACAAAAATAGCAAAATTATAGTATGTTCAATAATTTCAAGTAGTTTAATATGTGTCATATTCATATGTCTGTTTTGTTGAAAAATAAAAAATTATAATAAAGATGAATAAAATAAATATCTTTGCAAAAGTAAAATTAGCTAACCATCAACATTCAGCTTAAAGGTACCAGCTTTAAAATGCTCATGATTGCACATCATGTTGGTATGTATTGATTGAATCTAAAATAAGATTAAATATCAGAAGATATTCGAAAATAACATTTAATTATTATGTAATTTAATTATATTTTATTTTCCTATTTATTAATTAAAATTGAATCTTGTAAGTATATTTATTTTGCTCATGGATCATTCAATTATCGTGACACAAAGAAAGTAGTGAACAAAAAAAAACATGTGATTTTGACTTCGGTACTAACTAGCACTGTCAGTGGCCGATAATGTCACTACGTTGCTCCATTCCATCATCAGGTGCGTTCTTTCACTTGCGGGTATCCCCACTTTTAATTATCCCCTTCCATTTTTTTCCCTTCCTTTTTTTGAATTGCGTGAAATTGGAAGCGCAATAAAAAAATTTTCAAATAAAGTTCCTGTATTGCAGTGGCGTAGTATAATTGTAGCGTTCTTTCGTCAATTTTTTGTTGGCGCATCATGACCGCGCATTTGCGCAGAAGCTGTTGAAACACATAAGTTTTCAGATGTTTGTAAGTGTGTGTAACGCACACATTTATACTTTAAAAATTTTACTTGATTTTTTGACTTCAGCGCAAATGCGCGGTCATGATGCGCCAACAAAAAATTGACGAAAGAACGCTACAACTGTTATTGGAACATAACAAAGATTGCATGTTTAATTTACATGAAAAAAAAAAAAAAAATGTCTATATCCATGAAATGTTACGCCATTGTCGTTGACTATGAATTTTTTTATTGCGCTTCCAATTTCACGCAATTCAAAAAAAGAAAGGGAAAAAATGGAAAGGGATAATTAAAAGTGGGGATACCCGCAAGTGAAAGAACGCCCTTAATGACAACAGCTCCCTATTGTAATACATTGTGTGACGTCACAGATTACCCTCCATGTTAAACTCCATATCCATGAATATATAATACAATTGGCCGGAAACGTATAAAAATTATATAATACATATATATTATATACAAATAATATATAAAAAATATATATAATTAGAAATATATATATTTTAAATATATTTTATATATATTGTTTCCGTGGGGGGAACCCTCGCTACTCGGGTGTTACCTTGACGCCACAAATCTCAAGATAATATTCTATGAAAATGTATTAATAAGGATATAACTTTTTTAATTTTATATATATCAAGAGACTCGGTAGAGTCTCGACTCATTTTTTCCCAGCGCGAGACTTACCGGGTATATAATATAAATAGGTTGCATGGGTATGACGTCACGAATTTTTATTTGCTCAATAACTCTCTTAATATTTATTATAAATGAAAACTAAAATTACTTTCCTTATTAATGTCGATATTTCCCTATCCAATAAGCCTAATCTTGAATTTTTCCGATGTATGGTTAAAAAGATATAATATTCCGAATAAGCCAGGTACAAGATTTGACTAAAAAATAAATATTTTAGTAAAATTGTCGAGTTTCTGCATTTTTCTCTCTTTCACGTTCATCGTGTCACTCTACTCTCTTTTTTTATTCCACGACATATTTATTCTTATGCATGTACATATTTACACACATGCATAAATTCGCAGCTGCGCATGTCCATAGAGACAGTTGATAGAGGAAAAATCCGTTTTAAATGAGCATTTTTTAAATTTGGTTGCATTTTAAAAAAAAAAATTATTATAAACTAATTCGACCCTCGCGATTTCAAAAAAATTATTTAAAAAATTCTAACCCCGCCGGAAAGAGGTGAAATAAATAAAAAAAAAACGTTGATTTCGCGGTTCCTGTTAGAGATAGAGAAAAAAATTTATATGAAAATTATAGATAAAAATTTTTTAGGGGGGGTAGTTCAAATGAATTTTTCTAAACCAACCGTAAATTAGTTATTAATTTTTAAAGTTGTAGATGATTATCATCTTAACTCAGGGGTTAATCTGATGACGTCAAAAAAAAAAAAAAAATTAAAGAAAAAAAAAACTTGAAACGATATTTGTTTTGAATTTGCTTTCCGTGCATCCGTGGCCAAAAAATAATAACAAAAGCAATTATTTATTGTAAAATTAAATTAACAATTGGATAATAGCTTCAATAATTGATTGATTTGAAAAATTTTTTTTTTGTTTAAAAGAGCAAGTTGACACTCTTATATTATAAAGAAAAAAAAATTTTTTACTTGAAAAATAATAACAAAACACAATTTTTTATTAAAAAATTATAATTAAAACATAAATAAAAACTTTGATAATCGATCGATTTCAAAAATTTTTTTGTTTAAAAGGCACCGATTCTTACTAATACATGGTTTGAACAAAAAAATTTTTACTCAAAAAATTACAATAATTTGATTTGTTTATAAAAAATAAATATTAAAAATTCAATTATAACTTCAATAATTGATTGATTTTGTTTTTTTTTTTTTTTTTTGTTTAAAGAGAATGGATACAAACTTTATTGTTTATGAAAAAAAAAAATTTTTACTTGCAAAATAACAACAATATGAAATATTAAATAAAGATTAATATTAAAAATTAAATTATATTTTTAAAAGTTAATCAATTTTGATTTTTTTTTTTTTTTTGTTTAAAAAGAATGGATACAAACTTTATTATTTATGGAAAAAAAAAAAATTTTACTTGAAAAATAACAACAATATAAATCGTTTATCAAAAATCAATATTAAAAATAAATTACGAATTCAATTATTGATCGACTTTGATTTTTTTTTTTTTTTCAAAAAAAGACGGATTCAATTACTTGTTGAATTATTGTAAAAAAAATCATTTAATCAATTTCACGTTCTCGCACAACGCATTTAAAATTACGAGAAATAAATTTTTAAATAAACAAATAATTATGGAAAAAGATTTCCCATTCTCAACAATATTATAGTAAGAATCTGTCCGTTTTTTGAAAAAAAAAAAAAATCGAAATCGATCAATCACTGAATTCGTAATTTATTTTTAATATTTAATTTTTAACAAACGATTTATATTGTTGTTATTTTTTATGTGAAAATTTTCTTTTCCAGAGATAATATTCTGTATATATTCGTTCTTTTATTGAAAGGAAAAAAATAATTAAAATCGATCAATTATTCAATTTTCAATATTAACTTTTAATATGAATTGTTATTAAACAATTTATATTGTTATTTTTCACGTAAAAATTTTTTTTTTCCCATAAATAATAAGTTTTATGATATTTCAATGTTTATTAAATCTATTAAAAAATGTATATCTAACAGTAAATAAGATTAATTTGATGCTTAAATAAAATTGAAACATATTTTCATATATATTATATTTTTCAATTCGCTAAAAAGTGTACCCATAACAGCAGGATATTTACTACCCTCAAGTCCAAAAAAAATCATTGAAAAAAAAATAAGATAGGCCCTGTGTATTCTTTATAAATATTTTTATAAGCCTGGAAATTCAATTTGCACACCTTGTCCTTGAGACTTCTCCTTAAGCAGTTCAATTTTATTTCTTTTAATACTTGTAATTTTTAGAAAAAATATTTTCTATGATGTTTTGTATGCAATACCGTATATCTGTAGGTTTCAAGGACAAGGGACTTTGAATTTCAACGGTCAAAAATAAACAATAAAAAAACCAGATGTTGAAGAATTAAAAGATCACATAGCTATAGAGGAAATAGGTAATAAAATTAAAATAAATAAAGAATGCTATGAAAAAAAAAAAAAAAAATCACGATATGCCGATATGATACGATACGGGAAAAATCAATACGATAACGACATGACACGATACGATAAATTTTCGATATGATATGGCCATTTTATATCGACTTCTCGATACGATATGATACGATATGGAAGTTTCAAATTCCGATATGATATCGTACCGTCATATCGTATCGCAGCATCACTATACATGACTATTTTAAATTTGTTCGAAAAGTATTCTGATACTTGAGTTTTTAGATATAAAAAATTCTGTATATCATCCCGACTAAAGAAAGAATATTGCCACTTTGAAAAATAGAACGGAAACATAATTTTCAATGTAATCAAAAGGTATTTTACCCACATAAAATCGGCAAGTATATTCATTGGATACAAATGTATTTTAAATACTCGTCAAACATAATTATCCCGCTGAAAATACTTTTCATGTGCAATTTGAATGATGTTTAAAAATTCAATTTTAACTATTAAACGCACAATTATATTTTATTGTAATACTTTGATTTTTTCATTGTTTTTTTTTATATTAAAATCACTCCGATTTACAGTGAGACACACTAACTTTTCGCGATTGGGAAGCACAGATGTTGCAAAGTTTATGTTCAGTTTGTTAAAAACATTTTCTGGCTACTCCGGAAGGGAATGTTTTTATCAATCGTTAAATTATTAGGGTGTATTTATTTATATACATGTTTGTTTGAGAAAAGCAACAGTAAGAACCACAAAGTATGTTTGAGCCGTCACTCGTCACGCATACTTCTATGTTACGCTGGCTTATGGAGTTTAACCGATTAAATATTTATCTGTCTGCTGTACTGACATCTGTCACCCTATGGATACAAGTGTATGCTTTCTTGATTTTTTCGAATTAACTTTTTTTTTCCTAGCACCATTTAAAGCTCCACTACATTTTCTTTTGCTCTTGTATATTTGTTCAATATTAACGCCTATAGTACAGTCAAACAGCAGAGCACATGTCGCTTTTTTCTGTTTTTATCTACAAAGAAATTGTAGCAAAACAAACAAACCCCTGATTACAATTCAGTTTGACTACTGAATGAGTAGTTCGTTTGGGTCTTCCATAAACTGCAGACGAATAAATATTTATTATTAGGCTATTGGATGAACGTAAAAGTAGAGCTTAAAAATTCGCTGATGAAATAACGATAAATTCGTTTTTTTTTTTTTTGTTTTTTTCCAGAAGAAACGTTTCTATTTTCCGTTTCCAAATAATAAAAGATGTAACAAAAACGCAGCAATTTATTATTTTTTTTTTTTTTCTTTTTCTTCTTGTGAAGTGGCAATTAAATTATTATGTGCGAAGTAAATATTATATCTTAATATTTTTTAAAGGTATATTCTAATCCGACTGTATACAATTTTCTTTAGTTCGTCATATAAGAATAATTAAGTTAATGTTATTATTGAGTAGTTTTTTTTTTTTTGATGATCAAACTAGTTCAGGCGGAATCTAAGCCAAGGGGCTAATCGGTTAAACAGATATTAACGAATAAACAAAAAAAAAAAAAAAATGTAATATTTTTTTTTTTAATCTTATTTACTACTATTGATTGGTTAGTTTTATTTTTATGTTCTAGATGAATTTTTGATTGATTAAAATTATTGTGAATTTATTTGTTTGATTTTTACCGATAAAAATAAATAAAAAATGAAAATAAATTTTTTTTTTTTTGTATAGAAAACTTTAAATTTCAATTTATATTATCATGTTATATCGCTTTTCTATTATTTGATTGTCAAGTCTTTCAAAAGTCTATCAGAGACAAAGACCTTGTAGAGAATTTTCAGAGATTTCCGAGAGACGTAAAAATATTTACCCGGGTAAATATTTAAAAATACAATTGTATTCGGTCATATTCGATTCAGGGATTATAATACTTTATAGAAGAGATGATATAAAATTTTTCTAAGACTCGTAAAATTTGAATATCAGAATACTTTATAAGTATATTTTGAAATACTCTAACATTAAAAATACTTGTCAAGGATAATCGTATCCGAGAGTCAGTCTTTGATAATACCAATAAAATTTCAAAGAATACTCATAAGCATTCCCGAAAATACTCATAAATATCACCGGATATATTTCAAACACTATAAAGTATCAATAATACCTTTCGAACACTTGATTTTTTCATCCTGGGCACTAAAAACAGATTTTTTAAATGTATACTTTTTTCAAAAAGTTAAATAAATGTTTTCAATAGAAGTGAAAACGTGCCGATGCTCCCTATGCTTGTGTGTTAAAAATCTAAATTGTAGTCAACTTTGACCCTAATTATCACGGTTAAAACGTAATAGAAAATTAAAAAAAAAAAATTTAATAAAATAGATCTATTTATTTCACTTAAAAAATGATCCTACTTTGATCAAAATCTGTGAGAGGGAATCTTTATATGCTTCAACAAAAATATGACCAAGATTATATAAGAATATAACTGTTTTTTTATCATTCTATAAATGAATATCAAAACATCTAATATAAAAAAAAACAAATCTTCGATAAAAATGCACATATGTTATATTAACAAGAAACTGAAAATTCCACTACATAAATTTTAAAAAATATATATATATTTTTTTTTTAATTTTCAAGGGTATATACATTTTAGGCCGCTTTCTCCTATAAAAAAAAAAAGATTTTCAACATGTTCAAATCTGGCATTTGCAATAATTATTTAAAAAAAATGCGAAAAATACATATTTGAAGCCTCAATAGGCAAAGTGTGCATATGCAAAGTGTCTCTGGTATCTCTATATGTTAATTTAATTAAATTCAAAATTTCTGTACATATTTATTGATTAATTTAGCATATAACAATTCGAAGAACATCTAACTAGCTTTTTTAGAAGTGTCAATATTAATAAATTAATATTATTAGACAGAAAAATTAATATCGGCACATATATTTATAGAATTATTATTCAATAAATGTTATTCTTATGTGTTTTTTATATTATCGATTTTTCCGCTATGATAAGTTTTTATAAAAAAAATTGTCAAAACATAATGACCAATTTTTCAGTGTTATTTTCTAAAATATTCCGAATTAAACAATAATTATTTCATTATTCCAACTGATTCAATATTATTTTTTTCTTATGGTGAATAATTGATAGGAAAAAATATATCCAATCGAAAAAAAAAAAAAACTTTTGATGTAACTCGTTTTGCTCTTAATTAGTTTTTCATCTACAAATATAATAAGAAACGATTCTGAAAAAACCAAAAGAAAAAAATTAGTAACAAACGCGTTCCCTGTTGAAAATTGAAAATTTTCAAAACTCCGGCGAAGCCTTATTCGGACCTTTGTCGTCGAACAACAAAATACAAATTTTTTTGTTTAAATTTTTCTTTTAATTAAAAAGCTTGCAGATGTTATTTTATAAATGTAAAATTTTATAAATTTACCCTCCTGCCAAATTGTGGCAAATTATGTACATACAAAAAAAATTGGAGGTTATATGAATCATGTATATTCTTAACTTTTTGAGATTTGTTCAGTAATCAAACCAATAAAAATATACAAGAAATAAAGTGTTAAATTTACAATTTTTTCAACTGAACAAAAAAACAATAAAAATTTTAGTTGGTGAAATGCTTTTCTATTTATGATATTATAACAACAAATGATAATCCAATCAATACTCAAGTCTAATTGATTCTCAAAAGCATGAGTTTACTCTAAAAACTATTGTGGTAATTGTCTTGAGAGCCATGATCTTGGACATAATATAATTACTGAAAAATAAAACAATAATTATTTCATTATTCCAACTGATTCAATATTATTTTTTTCTTATGGTGAATAATTGATAGGAAAAAATATATCCAATCGAAAAAAAAAAAAAACTTTTGATGTAACTCGTTTTGCTCTTAATTAGTTTTTCATCTACAAATATAATAAGAAATGATTCTGAAAAAACCAAAAGAAAAAAATTAGTAACAAACGCGTTCCCTGTTGAAAATTGAAAATTTTCAAAACTCCGGCGAAGCCTTATTCGGACCTTTGTCGTCGAACAACAAAATACAAATTTTTTCGTTTAAATTTTTCTTTTGATTAAAAAGCTTGCAGATGTATTTAATCAGTTTAAATGTTTAAATACTGTGTTCATTATATATTGAAAAATAAGGAATATCTATTGATACATTACTTTTTTTTTTTTATATTTTTATATTATACCAATTTTTTTTGTTAATATTGATTTGATTTATAAAAAATTATTAGTTTGTTTTTTTTTCGGTAAATGTTTGATTTATTTATTAAATTATTTATGAATCTATATGTTGTCGTAACAATTATTTAAACGATTATTAAATTATAAATTTTCATTATTATGTTATTAATACATTATTATTATGTTATTAATAATAATACTATTAACATATAATATATTGACACATAATACATATATTATTTGTCACACGTTTAAGCTTTGTAAACAAAATTAATTATCAATATTGAACAAAAAAAATTATAAATTGAGAAAAAAATTATAAAATTCAACAATGAAAATAGAAAATTAACAACAAAATATATCTAATTTAAATAACCTTATAGATTGATACATATTTTGATGTCGAAATTAAATTAACAAAATGCTGATTGATTGAATTGAATTAAAAAGTAACAACAATAAAAAAATTTAATTATACAATAGTTTGTATTGAAAAAATAATCACCATGTGATAAATAATAATAATAATAATAATAACGTAATAATTTTGTTTTATTTAAAAAAATTCTTTAACAGCAAAAAATGTTATTTTATTATGAAAAAATGATTCTAAACAATGATTAATATATTATTTATTTTGTTACTCAATTTCTGTACACTTGTCTTGATCCTAATTTTGATATTTAAAAATTCCGAAAATTTCGTTTGATTTACTTTTTTTTTCAGTAATTATATTATGTCCAAGATCATGGCTCTCAAGACAATTACCACAATAGTTTTTAGAGTAAACTCATGCTTTTGAGAATCAATTAGACTTGAGTATTGATTGGATTATCATTTGTTGTTATAATATCATAAATAGAAAAGCATTTCACCAACTAAAATTTTTATTGTTTTTTTGTTCAGTTGAAAAAATTGTAAATTTAACACTTTATTTCTTGTATATTTTTATTGGTTTGATTACTGAACAAATCTCAAAAAGTTAAGAATATACATGATTCATATAACCTCCAATTTTTTTTGTATGTACATAATTTGCCACAATTTGGCAGGAGGGTAAATTTATAAAATTTTACATTTATAAAATAACATCTGCAAGCTTTTTAATTAAAAGAAAAATTTAAACAAAAAAATTTGTATTTTGTTGTTCGACGACAAAGGTCCGAATAAGGCTTCGCCGGAGTTTTGAAAATTTTCAATTTTCAACAGGGAACGCGTTTGTTACTAATTTTTTTCTTTTGGTTTTTTCAGAATCGTTTCTTATTATATTTGTAGATGAAAAACTAATTAAGAGCAAAACGAGTTACATCAAAAGTTTTTTTTTTTTTTCGATTGGATATATTTTTTCCTATCAATTATTCACCATAAGAAAAAAATAATATTGAATCAGTTGGAATAATGAAATAATTATTGTTTAATTCGGAATATTTTAGAAAATAACACTGAAAAATTGGTCATTATGTTTTGACAATTTTTTTTATAAAAACTTATCATAGCGGAAAAATCGATAATATAAAAAACACATAAGAATAACATTTATTGAATAATAATTCTATAAATATATGTGCCGATATTAATTTTTCTGTCTAATAATATTAATTTATTAATATTGACACTTCTAAAAAAGCTAGTTAGATGTTCTTCGAATTGTTATATGCCAAATTAATCAATAAATATGTACAGAAATTTTGAATTTAATTAAATTAACATATAGAGATACCAGAGACACTTTGCATATGCACACTTTGCCTATTGAGGCTTCAAATATGTATTTTTCGCATTTTTTTTCAAATAATTATTGCAAATGCCAGATCTGAACATGTTGAAAATCTTTTTTTTTTTTAATAGGAGAAAGTGGCCTAAAATGTATATACCCTTGAAAATTAAAAAAAAAATATATATATATTTTTTAAAATTTATGTAGTGGAATTTTCAAAAGCGATATAACATGATAATATAAATTGAAATTTGAAGTTTTTTATACAAAAAAAAAAAAATTTATTTCCATTTTTTATTTATTTTTATCGGTAAAAATCAATCAAATAAATTCACAATAATTTTAATCAATCAAAAATTCATCTAGGAAATATACGTCTCTCTAAAAATGATATTATAGTATTCAATATTCAGCATAATCAATGCCTAATAGTTTGAAAGGCCTCGTAAAACTTATTTACTGCTAAATAAGAATTGATTATTCATAATTTTCAAATCTATAACATCCATTATTGTAACGATTGTTGTAACGACTTATTATTTTTTTATTATTTACAAATTGCAGCATTTATTGCTGTAAGACCATTTTGGTATAATTCAAAAAATAAATAAATTCGTTCATAACTGATATCATAATTGATGAAAAATTAAATCATTTATATTAATTGAATTTTACTTCAAAAAATTTCTGAAAATAAATAGTAGAAGTATTCAATATTGCATTTCTCCTCCTCACATAAATTAATATCAAATTTTTTAATATATTAAATATATATATTTTTAATATATTAATATATAATATATGTAAAAAATTGACATTCAATATACATGGAAAAAGTGAAAACTTTACAGTTTTTCAAATTATAAATTACTAAAAATCAGTTAGCTACGTAAAATTTACATTTTTCTGGTGCGATAAATAAAAAAACAGTACCGTCCTAAAACTGTAAAACTGACATTTTGTAAATAGCTTTGTTACCAATATTTTCCAGTTAATATTAATGGGGTAACACTGTTGCTGATGATTTCAAATATAACGCTGTAAAATTTACATTTTTTCGATATAACATAACCCAGACATAATCGAACGACCGAGGAATCCCGACGATGCGTGCCGCTTTGTCTAAACATCCCTAAAGTTTCAGACCCATTTGGAGAAGTCAATCAAGAGCCACGCGAAATCTTTTCTCAGTGTAATAAATATATTTCTCTGATCTAATTTGCCTGTTACTGCGTGTTACTTCATTAGTGCTGGTAATCAGTTTTTGTAATTACGGTTAGTGCTGTAATACTGTGTACAAAACAAGTGGACAATAATTTAATAAATTAAGTGTAAAAAAACTGAATTAAAAAAAAAAAAATAGCTAACTGGAATAAGACAATCGAGTAAGTTGTATAAATTTATTTACAATTATTAATATCTGTATAATAATTTCTAATTTCTAATATACCTATGTATATAATATCTAATATATTCATATATATAATATCTAATGATAATATATGTTTCATATTCTTTGTTACGAAACGTGTTTTTTTGTTTTTTTTTTCCATTTACTTTTTTCCCCTTAGAATCGGTCTTTTTGTTTTCTTAACCGCGTAACGCGTGTGAGAGAGAAAGAGAGAGAGAGTAAATGTTTCAAGAACATTGCTGCTCCGCCGTGCTTTAAAAAATTATAACTATGTGTCAAAGAACACACCAAATGTATCAGAATTAATTGTTGGCCCAAAACAGCCTTGTAACTTTAAAAAATTGAATGATTATCGAATAAATATTCCGATGTCCAATGCGATATTTGCTTGCAAATGGATTGATTATCAAGGAAACAGGTATAAACCCGATGAAATCGTTCAAATAATTGATTCTGATGGACCTATATTTTATATCATAACAGATATCTTTCAAGATGATAATGAAATAAATATTCCTTATTACAAATCAAATCACGGAATCAATGTTTGATGGACATTTTCAAGCTTATGAAATAATATCATCAAACACTAATAATTTTCATGTTTTATATTTGAAAGACACTGACGGTGTTTTCTTAAAAAGTCAATTGCCAAACAAAAAGTGGTATATTTGCCACAAATAATGATCTGCTATTTCTCTTTTTAGTAGTTTCTGTTATAACTTCGCTTATTCCATGCAGAATTATGTCGTAAGCAACGTTAATTCCGTAGCTTGTAGCCCTACCTTAGTACTGAATTTATTTATTTCAAATATTTTTACAGAGAAATAATAAAGTAATTCACAGCCATTCCTTAGCTACATCCTTTTTTTTAGCTTGTGGCCCTACCTTAGTATTGAATTTTATTATTTCAATTATTTTTACAAAGAAATGATAGAGTGATTCCCAGCTTTTCTTAGTTAAATTTTGTCCTTAACTACTTCTTTTTTTTACTATTGAATTTTTTTCCATAAATTCAATAGTAGGGAAGGACCATAATTTCAGAACAAAAATGTAACTAAGAAAAGACTGTAAATTACCCTATAATTCCTTCATGAAAAGTATTAAAACAAAAAAATTCAATATTAAAGAAGGGTCACGAGCTAAGAAAAAAAATGGCTGTGAATTACCTGGAAATTTCTTTGTAAAGATAATTATAATAAATTAGTTTATTATTAAGATGGAGCCACGAGCAAAGGAATTGATATAGCCAAAGAAATTATGTGATAAGGGACATTAATTCCTTAGCTTAATTTCTCCTTACAAAAGCACGTTTTTAATTAAAATAGTTTCACTTTTTATTTATTTTATTTTTCATATGTGTATTCACCAATACAATATATATTTATAATCACAGTTAATTTGAAATACCCGAGTAGAAATTCAGATAGGGATCGGATCAGGATCGGATCAGGGTAACCTGATGTTAACGTCAGGAAAGAGTAAGGATACATGATCCGGAACGGATCAGGTTACTGGATCAAGTCCTGGTCAGGCAATCGGATCCGAATCGGATCCAGATGTAATGTTTTTTCGTAGGGTTTAGATTAAGATCGGATCCGGCTTCCTTGACGTTATCTTCAGGATAGCGTAAAGATACATGATCCAAAACGGATCACAATACTGGATCCGATCGTGATCAAGATACTTGATCAATAAATCCTGACCAGGGCTTGATCAAATAAAAAATACTAGACTTTATTTTTTTTTTTTTACATTTTTCTTGATCCGGGTAGCATCAGGTAACCACTATCAAATCCTTAATAGATACTTGATACTTGATAGGATACTTGATCAAATCCTGACTAGGGCTTGATCCAGGTATTCTATTCAGGATTTGATAGTGTTTACTCGATGTTATCCGGATCACAAAAAATATATATAAAAAAAAAATAAAGTCCAGTATTTTTTACTTGATCAAGCCCTGGTCAGGATTTGATCAGGTATCACTATTAAGGATTTGATAGTATTTACTTGATGCTATCCGGATCAAGAAAATCGTAAAAAAAAAAATGATTTATTTTATACAATATTTCATAGTTCTACCGAATTTTAGTTGATAGAATCTATTTATTTTTATTTATACTTTTACCTTGACATTGATTTGATTATTATAATTATTGTACTGGGTGAAACTTATGATACCACAAAAATTCTCCCCATCATTCGTTGTCGCCATGGCCCAGCGTGAAATCCGTTAGTTTAGTAATCTTGCAGTCGTAGGTTCGAATCCCACCAAGGGCATTTATGATTAGTTTAATTTAGTTTAGGTTTTTTCGTTTCATTAATTATATACGTAGACCAAATCCATAAAGAACTTACAAATCAATGCTAATTAAAATGTCGAAATTTTTTTTTCGATTTTGAAATTCGATCCATTTTGGTTCATGTATCTTGATCCGTTCTGGATCATGTATCTTTACGCTATCCTGACGTTAACATCAGGCTAGCCTGATCCGAACCCTTCGAAAAAACATTACCGATTCGGATCCGGGCTGGATTTGAAATCAGGTTACCCTGGTCCGATCTTGATCCGATCCCTATCTGAATTTCTACTCGGGATGTTCAAGGTATGCTAATTAAAATTGGCTGATAATAAAAAAATTAATTAAACGAATAGAAAATTATCATATTTCGTAATGATTTTTTTTTATAATTATTAATATTTAATTTAAATTGAAGCAGAGATTTCTTTTTTTTCACAAACTATGTACCGAGGGGAATCCGAACCTATGACTACCTAATTACTAAAAGCATATCTCTACCCGCGCGACTATCAGACCGTTATGGTTCATGGAAGAAAATTTCTTATACTTATAGATTGGGTTGACCAGGTGAATTTATATATCAATTTATATATCAATAGACAGTAATAATACATTTGATATAAATAATTTATAATATTTATATAAACAATTGGCTAAGTAAAAAGATGTATTTGCAAAAAAGACGAGTCCTTGTATAATAATTGTTTTAAAAATTATTTACGCAATTTCATTTGTTTTTTTCAACCAATAGACAAATAAAAATATATTTTAAATAAATAATTAGTAATTTTTAATTGAACAATTGGCTAAGAAAAAAGATGTATTTGCAAAAATGACGAGTCCTTGTATAATAATTGTTTAAAAAATTATTTAAGCAATAATATTTGTTTCTTTAGTACTCGTCTTTTTTGCAAATACATCGTTTTTCTTAGCCAATTGTTTATTCAAAAATTATTATTTAATAATTTAAACGGTATTTTTATTTGTCTATTGGTTAAAAAAACAAATATTATTGCTTAAATACTTTTTTAAACAATTGTTTTAGAATTACTCGTCTTTTCTGCAAATACATCTTTTTTCTTAGCTACATCATTTGCAAAAAAGACGAGTACTTGTATAATATATCACATATATATATAATTGTATATATATTATCACATAATTTATTTTGTTTAATACCATTTGCCGGATTCATTCTAGATCAGGATAATGTAACTTATCCTCATTAGGGATATATTGTTCCAATCTGGATCTAATGAGGACGTGACTTGAATTTCTATTCGGGACGCTTGTCTTTTCAGTCAATTGTTGATAATAAATGAATAGTAAATTATCTGAACTGATTATTTAATTAAAAAAAATAATTAATTGGATATTTTTTTTTAGGCATTCGATCTCAATAAATGCATTTCAAATTAGATAAATTAGTTTTTCAAATAAACAAGTGTCTATTAAAAAAAACATTTTTTATGGTACAATTGCATCGATCTCCCTAGCCATTCGTTCATTATAATTGTATCAAAAACTACAACAAATGTTTTTTTAAAAAAAAAACGAATCCAAAGAAAGACAGATGCAATTGATGAAACAATTTTTTTGAGAGTACTTGTACCAGTAATTGTCTTTTTTTTCTTATTTCATCTTCTTTCATACTATTTTTTAATTTGAAAAGTTAGTTTGTTAATTGCATCTATCTTTCTTGGTCAATTAATAGTTATAAATGCATTAACAATTACATAAATTAATTCGGTTACTGAACAAATGGCTAGAGAATATGTATTTCGAAATAAGCCATCCATTAATACAATTACTCTTTAAAAATTATTTAATCGAATGCATCTGTTTTACTAGCTGTTTTGTTCTCAATGAATGAATTTGATATTACATAAATCAATTTTTTATATAAACAAATAGTTATGAAAGGAGATGAAAAATAAAAAAAGACAATTACCAGTAGATGCAGTTGTTTGAATATTTTTTTAAAAAGTATAATTGTACCAGTATAATTGTCTTTCTTTTAGTAGACACTAGTTTATTTGAAAAACTAGTTGTTTAAATAATTTTTTGCATAATAATTGAACAAATAATTGTTTTTTTCCAAATACATCTATTTTTCTTAGGCATTTATTTATTTAAAAAAAAATTTCATGTAATTTATTACATGCATTTGTAATTAACAAATCGCTAAAAAAAAAATTGCAATTGATAAAATTGTTTATTTATTTTTTATATAATAATTGAACAAGTAGTTGTCTTCCTTTATAAACATTTTTTTATAAAAAAAAAAAATTTACGTAAATTTTGATACATCTATTATAAAGGGATAGCTAGAAATGAGAATGAACCCTGATAAATAGTTTCTTGAAGAGTAATTATTTAAATAATGAGTATGTTTGTATTGCGCAATGTATTATAAAATGGTATGGATCGCGCACGTTACCGGAATACCGTGGCGCCCATCGATTAAGCCGCGACCATATAGCAATACGATTAAAAAATCAAAAGATCAAAAGAGGGAACTTAGTCCTCTATCTGTAACGATTGTTGTAACGATTTATTATTTTTTTATTATTTCTAAATTGCAGCATTTATTGCTGTAATACTATTTTGGTACAAGTCAAAATTGATTTAGAGAACCACAGCTGGCCCTCTCATGGGAGCTGACACGTCATCTAGTATAAGTCAAAAAACGTTACTTTTGACCTCAAATTGACGTCCGAAATTGACGTCAACATGACATGGGTAGTCAAAAAATGACAACTTTTTCTACCTGGTTTAAAACATCTTTTTTTTTAATTTCTTTCCTTCAAAATATGGTAATAATTACTGAATTATTCTAAATAGATAATATTGATAAAATGATTTTTTCGAACTTTATAGTTTCTCGCTCTCTCACACACATGCGTGTGGATCGATGCGACTATGAAAATACTCATATTTTTTAAATAAATGGTATTGACGATTGTATAGAAACACTTTTTTCTGTTTTCTTTTATTTCTACTGCAACAATAGAAAATATATAAAGAAAAAAGTTATTACAATAATAAATATTAATCATTTTTATAAATTTTTAAAGGTGTCTGGTTTATAGCACTTTCCTCTATGGAAAAAAAAAAATTTCAACATTTTTGACATTGCCATCTACAATAATTATTTAAATAAATTCCAAAATATACATATTCGAAGTGCATATGCAAAGGGTTTCTATCGAATGGTCTATACCCTGTGGGTCCGCTTATGCAGAGAATTCAATAATACAATAAATTTAATTATTTATTTTCTTATCGTTGATAATCTAAGAACTTTACAAAAAGATGTGGTATCACAACAAAAAAGAAACCCAGGTTTTTTTACAAAAAAAAGAGTCAAGTATTCGAAGTGTGATGTAACTTATTTTTCTCTCAATTGATTTTTCATATACATATACGATAAGATGTGATACTAGAGAAGCCAAAGAAATTATACTTGACCCCGCGTAGTTCTTCCAAAATTCAAAGATAAATTTTGAGCCAACACTATTCAATCTTATATATAGCGGGGTTGAGTATAATTTTTTTTTTTTTCCTAACAATTAAGACTTACATAAATCAAAAATAATTTATTCTTTAATAATAACTTTCTAAAATAGTTTATTTTTTTGTTGTGATAGTTAATAGTATATATGTAGGATATTATAAAGTTAGGAGTTATGGGATTTAAATAAACGATAATTGAACCACGTGATTAATATTTTAAAAAGTAAGATAAAAAGTATTTATTAATTAATTGAAAAAAAAACAAATATTTAGAAATCAAATTATTATTACAAAATTAAAAAATATCGGTTATCTCATTCAGTCTATGTTCATATATCATTCAAGTATTACCCCTCAAGTAACCCGTGACTCTATATACAAACAAAATCTAAGACCCAGAGAACCCCGAACTTTACTCTATCAAATCTTGTTGCTAACTAACTTTAAACTCATTCACTCTTGCACCCTCGGACCCAATATTCCAGAAAAATCTAAAAAACCCAGCACCCAGATGTTCTAATTTATTTATTTATTCGTCATGTGTCTTTTTTATATTTCCGGCCCTTCAAAAAAAATAAAAAAGTAATAAAATTGCATAAAAGTGAAACCCCATATTTTCTATTTTATTTTATAGCTTCTCTTGTATTTTCTTGGTCCCAACGTCTCACGGTCACTCATTCATCCATGCATTCCATTGACAATCCCGGCTAGGCCTGCAGTACACGTGACACACACTCTTTTTCTTTATTTTATTTTATTCTTTTATTTTCAATATTTTTATTTTTTACCCTTTTAAAATATTTTCTACTCTATCTCTATCTTATTTACACTCATACGAACCACTCATACTTTATTTTCATGCACCCACATATATAATATTATAATTATAAATAAAAAAACTTAGAAAAATTTATTCATTTTAATAAACCTTGCTGAAATGATTCATTTTATCGCTTGACCAACGTGCAACGAGATGAACCAAAAAAAAACACTGCTTGTTCAAGGTTAAACTGTAAGTTAAATCGTAAGAATGAAAATAATTATCATAAGGAGTAAAGAAAAAATCGACTTAGCTATTGTAGCATGCTTCAGAATAATGTGAAAAATAGCTTGTACTGCTTAATAATCGTGTTTAATACTCAAATCGATGGTAGGTAACCAAAAGTTCCAATTTTTTTGTTCCAAATCTAAAAGTTCCAAAAGTTTTTTTTTCCAAAGGTCAAATGTTCCAAAAGTTTTTGTCCCTGTTGAACAAGTATCAGATTATTTTGATTTACTACTGGACAACATGCCAGATAGTTTCAGTCCCATTGCTGATTATTTCGAGGTAAATAAATAAATAGATAAATAAATGAATAAATGTAAAAAATATACATATATCGTAGCTCAATTACGTTCGTGGTGAACCAGCGAGAGGGAGAAGAAAGGCGGTTTTTCCCCGGTATGACCCTCACATATGGAACCAATATGATGCTGTTCGTTATACTTTGGCAAGAACGAATAATTTTTCTGAAGGATGGCACAATAGATTTCAAATTGTTGTAGGCAAGCATCATCCTAGCTTATATAATTTTTTAACTGAATTGAAAAAAGAACAAGCTGATACAGAAGCGATGTTGCAAGCTCTCAGTCTGGGTCAAAAAATTAAGAAAAAAAAAGCACCTGTCCAAGTTAAAATGGAAGAAAGGCTTTGCAATATAATATTAACTTATAAAAGCGAAGCTAGCGAAGAAGATATGTTAAAATATTTACGGAGTGTTGGATATACTCTACATTTTTAATGTACTCATGTATTTCGTTTTGGAATAATATGTTTTGGAACTATTTTGCTTTGGAACTTATGTGTTTTGGAACTATTTCGCTTTGGAACTCAATATCTTTTGGAACTTAATATTTTGGAACTTTTTTTTTGGAACTTTTGTCTTGGAACTTTTGACCACCAATCCAAATCGATACTTCATATTTTATTTTAGATAATTATAACACCTCGATTTTTTTAACCCGAGATGTCCGAAAAGAAGTGAAATTTTTTTTTTAAAGGCGGGCCGATATAATTTAATTAGATCGAAAGCATTTTTATTATTTTGAGCGTAACAGCCTTTTATAAATAAATATTGTTATTTTGATACTTGAAAGGACACACTTGCCTTTTTATGTACAATACTGCACGTACATCATCTCGAGAGGATAGTTTTTAATCACAGTAAGTGGATCTAGAAAATTTCCCGTTGCAATTACTCTGGGTCATTTCCAATGCCACGTACGACCCTTTGTATATCAACTAACCCAATAACCAGCAAAAACGATTATTTTATTATGTCATTTTTTTGATCCCTTAACAAAGCATTACCCGGGATGAAAAAAAACGAGGTATTATAATGAAATACAATTATGTTTGATACTTGAAATAGTATCTCTCAGCGCTTTTCAAATAAAAGAAGTACTTTTCGAATATCGCTTGAAAAGTATTTTTAGCGGAATAATTATGTTCGACGAGTATTCGAAATACAATTGTATCCGGTTGAAATATCTGATAGGGATACTCAAAAATACTATTGTATCCCATCAAATTACTTGCTGATTAAATATTCAAGAATACTATTGGATCCGGTTATATTCGATTCTGGGATTATAATACTTTATAGTAGAGATGATATATAATTTTTCTAAGACTCGTAAAATTCGAATATCAGAATACTTTATAAGTATATTTCGAAATACTTGTCAAGGATAATCGTATCCGAGAGCTAGTTTGATAATACCAAAAAAATATCAAAGAATACTCATAAGCATTCCCGAAAATATTCATAAATATAACCGGATATATTTCAAACACTATAAAGTATCAATAATACCTTCCAAATACTTGATTTTTTCATCTCGGGTACTCTCTTTGCGTGGGATAAAATTTTTGAGCTCACGAGTTTTTTTACGGATTTAAAATATTCTGCGTTCCTACCCGAGATGAAAACATCAAGTTTTTGAAAGGTATTGTTGATACTTTATAGTGTTTGAATTGTATCCGGTGATATTTATGAGTATTCGTGAGAGTGAAGTTAAAGGAAACTGACATTGTTTTTTTTTTTCAAAAAAAATGGTCATATCTTATTTTTACTTTTGGGTTTTATTTTACTTATTATTAACGATTTCTCATTGAAAAAAATTTTAAATTTTGACTGAGCAATGCCAATAATATTTTATTTTTTGACGCTTCATTAGTAGAGTTCACGATATTTTTTTCAGATTTTTGGGTCCATTATTTTTTTTTTTATTCAACAAAACGTTTTACTGCCAAAAAAAGAAATTTCCTGCTCCCATAGGTTCAGAAAAAATCAATTTTCAAAAGTGCTCTGCTAAGTCGACATGATGCTAGCGGAGCATTTATTAAGAAACTGACAAAAAAAAATAATAAAATGCATAAAATAGAGTGGAAATTATATGCTATTTTATTGCGGTATTAGTTTTTTCACTAGACCTATATTGATTGAAGTATGAAAAAATTCATTTATTTTAGTATCCTCCATGGCTTATGCTGAAACGTCATATACACGTGGCAACATGAGATATTTCGCCATCTTGAGGCGCGCGAGTTTGAGAAAGTCAATATTAACTTGTAAAGGCATATTATTTGACTTACATGAAATAACTCGGTAGATAAATTAATTGTGTGTAATTAATTATTGATTACTTTAAATATAAAAAAAATTAATGTATTTAGTTACAACAATTAAATTTCGAAATATTAAAATAACAAAATATTAAAAAGGATGGGAATAATGCTTTTGACAAAAATCAATTTCCTTCTTTACTTTTCCTCATATCATATCTTATTGTATATGTATATAAAAATTAATTGAGAGCAAAATGAATTAAATCACATTTCGAATACTTCACGCTTTTTTTTGTAAAAGAAACTGTGTTTCTTTTTTTGTTCTGATATCGCATCTTTTTGCGAAGTTCTTCGATTATTTACGATAAGAAAATACATAATATCGAATTGGTTGAATATCAATTTTTTTAAATTTTCACCTGAGCAACGTTGTATTTTATGAAGCTTCGAGCGCTCGGCATGTTATTGCATCTGGACTCTCAATTTATACTTTCTTCATGCTTTTTAACAAAAAAATTTACCATTGGAACTATAAAAAATTATTTTCTTTAACTATCTATATTGGGTCTCTTTTAGGTATAATTAATAACTTTTTATCTATCAAAATGATCAACTCGCACTGACTAGATTAAAGTTCCCTTTTTATTTCGTCTGCAAACCGCGCCCGAGTGGAAATTAAATCCGGCTTGGCCTCATCTTGATCCGAATCGGACCCGGTTTGTCGAAAGTGAAACGGACCCCGTTTACCTGATTGTTTCTGACATTGGAATCGGACCCAGTTTATCTAAGGCGACCCGGATCCGTTCACCTGGACTTATAACGGATCCGAATCGGATCCGGATAACCTGCTTTAAACTTGATCTCGTTTTTTTTGTCAAAGTCATGTTCCGAATTTAATCCGATTTGAATAAGGCAACCTGGATCCATTCACCCGGACTAATAACGGATCCGAATCGGAACAGGATAACCTGCTTTAAACTTGATCTTGACCCGGATTTTTGGTACAAGTGCTTCATAATTTTGTGTCTGATATGTTAACGCGCGATGGTTCAGGGGGTAACGCACTGGCTTTGAAAGTATAGGTTTAGATAGGTTTAGATCAGGCAGGGGTTCGAGGCTCGGTTAGGGTAGCAAAAAAAAAAAAAAAAAAATCTACAATTATTCTCTAAGTGTAATATTTGATAAATCCTGAAAAATAAGAGGAAAAAAAAAGAAAAAATAAAATTATAATTTTTTTTTTTTATTTTTATTTGGATTCGAATTAGACATAAATACATATCCGATTTAAATGTAAAATTGGATCCGATTTGCATGTAAAATCGGTTAGATGTTTTGGTATCCGATTTAGCCAAGGTATCCTTATTGAAACCGGATCAGGTTTGCCGGATCCGATCCGGAGCCTAGCCTGCGTTACATTTTCTGTCCGAATCGGATCCGGCTGGCCGGTTCTGTATCGGATTTGTAATTAGGTAAACCCGATCCGAACTGGATCCGGATCGGACATAAATACATATTTGATTTGAATGTAAAATTGGATCCGATTTGGATGTAAAATTGGATCCGATTTGCATGTAAAATCGGATCCGATTTAGATGTAATTTCGGATAGATGTTTTGGTATCCGATTTAGCCAAGGTGTCCTTATTGTAACCGGATCAGGTTTGCCGGATCCGATCCGGAGCCCAGCCTGCGTTACATTCTTGGTCCGAATCGGATCCGGCTGGCCGGTTCCGTATCGGATTTGTAATCAGGTAAACCCGATCTGAACTGGATCCAAATCGGACTGAAATTTCCACTCGGGCCATCGCTAATTAGAAATTGGTATTAGGATTTTAATATGAAAATTTAACGTTGCAATGTATTGTACAATACGAAATCATATTTTTGGAGATTTTAGTTACAGTTATTTTTCGATAATAATAATTGGAAATACTTTTTTACAGACTAGATTTTGATTAAAAACTTTGACCAAAAATAACATGAATTAAAAAAAATAAAATAAAAGAAATGAAATCACAATTTTTGTTAAAAAACTTAAAACAATTTCTTTGATGTAGAATGGACCATTTAATCGTAAATCATTTGTGTCAAGTTTTCAAAGTTTATAAAAAAAAACGATTTTTTGACTATGATGTCCAATGCGATACATCAGAAAAATTTGTATTCTTTTCTTATCAAAAAATTTTATATCTTTAGGGATGATGAGAGAACATAATATTTTTATCTGATCTCGGTCATATTTTAATTAAAGCGTACAGGTTAGAGGGTTTTAGAGCTGTTAATGCGATGTTGAATACTGAGTTTCAGAACAAAAATAGTTGTCGGAAAAATTCTTTGAGTTAAATTTATTAAAGTTATTATATATATTAAGTAAATTTTAATGCAACGGAATTATCTTTCCATCAATTATGACCAACAATACTTTTGCGACAGTAATTGCTGTACTTCAAAAATAATAAAGAAATAATAAATCAATGCAAGAATGCTAGAATTTAGAAATTTATAAATAAAAATATAATTAATTGTTATTTAGCAGTAAATGGGTGTTATAAGGCCCTTCAAACCATATATGTAATATATGTAGTATTATATATATGCTTCAAACCATTAGGCATTGACTGTGCTGCAATATTGAATACTACTACAAGTCCATAAACAACAACAATAGGCGCGCGCACCATGTTTCTGCTATCTTTGAACCACTTATGCGATATTGAATACTTCGTGAATAAAGGTTTTTTCATACAATCTACCTCGTTAAATTTTTTTTTATAATGTTTTCAGATTGATCTGGAGTTAGAAGATCTTCGTAAATAAAGGTTTCTTCACACGATTTACCATTAACTTGCCAAATTTAATTTTATAATGTTGTCAGATAGCTCTGGAGTAAGAAAATAATTTCATCAAAAACGCAACTTTCCAAAATTGATTTTAACTTTTTAAAATAAGTATACATCTGAAAAATCTGTTTTTTTTTTTATTAAAAAGTTTGATATCGATTTATTGGATAATGAGAAAGCAGAATATTTTTATCTGATCTTAATCTTATTCAAATTAATAAGTAAAGATAAAGAATTATCCCTGTACACCTCAGCCCGCTGGCCCTATACAAGATGATACCGGCCCTATATAAGATGAACTTTAATTTTTTTTCATTAAAAATCAATTGTTATTATCTGTAAATCTTATAGAATCAATAAAATAATAATTTTACTATTTAACTACTAAAAATTCAACAGACGATACATATTATCAATCATAATCTTTTTAAACTTGTTGGTCTTGGTACTCGTCTTTTGTTTATTAAAGATGATTTTTTTATTTGATGTAAGACTGTTTTCTGTTTTGGTGATTGTGGTAATTTTTTACGTTGATTGTTAAGTTTGGATAAAGGATTCACAAGCTTTGCTCTGTTACGAAATTCTTTTTCTTCTTTTCTTGTTTTATCATTCATTTTAAGAGATAAAATATCTTGAAGAGACCTTACTTTATCGATGCCATCAAAGTTGTTAAATAATTTATTTTCAATTTTTATCTGAAAATAATAGAACAATTAAAAACATAACAAGTTAAAAGTTTAAAAAATGAAAAATAAAAAATTTAAATTACTTTTATGCTCATGTCTGGATGAACGAGAATAATATTGTCGATATGTTATTTGCATTACCATAATAACTAATAACAATACCACTTTTGCCTTCAAGAATTGTTTAAAAAATAATCACGAAGTTTAATTTTTCGTACAGCAATAAGGATTAATTTATTGCAATTTAAATAAAAATCACAATGAGATTTTGACGTTTACTATAATTAATGGTTATGTTACTTATTTATTGGCGACTCAAGTATAAGGCCGGTGGGCTGAGGTGTACAGGGATAAAAAACTGCGCCTTACGTAGTGCGCCGTTCAGGAGTAAAAGTGGCGCACTCTACAAAGCCGCCGTATTCTAGGACACCCCCTCCACTAAAGTTTATTCTCCTGGTCTCTAGTCTTCTTGACTAAAGGCCTGTGTCGACTACATGAAGGTGTCTAAAGAGTGTAAACTCTGAATTTTTACGGTGTAAAAGCATAGGCAGCTGCTGAGGCTGCCATTTCGGAGTAGATTAATTCTAAAAACTGCCAACTGCAGTGCTGGCGTCGGCCGTGCACGAGACAGAGAAAAGAAACAAAATGTTCTTATTCACTTCAATCTAATAGTCTGTATGATATGTTTACTTTTTGTATAACACTGGTGCAATTTTAATTACTAATATAAGTTGGTTAATTAAATATGTCAAGTAAATTCTAATTTTTTTTTCGATTCTTTAATAAAACTGAAAGTTATATTGACAGCCAATTTGTTGTCAACATAATTTATTAACTATTTTTCTTTTATTTTCTAACGGAGTCATTAACGTTTTTTTAAAATTATTTTCTAAATAGAAAAAAAAATAATTTTAACGTATTTTAATTAAAAAAGTTGACGTCAACACACTTGCACTACAGATATCGCACAAAACGTAAACAAAAAGTAAACCAAAGTAAAGAAAATGATACACGTGTATCCTTTTGTGCAAGGCTAACGCCAGCGCCACCATTCGCTCCGAAATGTCTGCTTCAGCAAAAAGCCAGAGTTTACACTTTTTATACACCTCCATGGTCGACTTGCATAGTTGTTTAACGAAGTTCTATGCCATAATCGATTTATTACCAGAAAAAACCAAATTTTCAAAGGCCTGTCTCGACTAGCATAGTTTTTCTAAAAAGTTCTATGGCATAGCGCTTGGGTAGAAATAGTTCAGTCATGACGGCTATAGAGCAGCGTTATAATCGTTCATTGAAATGATTTCAGCTCTACCAACATTTGTAAAATCACAACAAAAAATAATTAAACGCATAACCTTTTTTATTTGTTTACTCTTGTTGACAAATGACAATACGATATTCTGACAGTCAATCAATCTTAAAAATATAATCTTAAGAAAATATTAATGTAGACTGTAAACAACTGTAAACAAAGAACAACAAAGAAGCTATAAATGCCGCTTTTTTTTTTTTTTCAAAGTTGGCTGCATCTAAAAAAACGAGTGTGAAGTTAGCAGAACTATGCTCAAAATGCTGCACGCAGCATTTTCCAGCAAAGTCCTCAGCGGCCATTTTTTAGTGAATTTTTGGTGATATATAGTGACCAAAGTGCTATGGCATAGAACTTTGTTGAAAAACTATGCTAGTCGACACAGGCCTTAAGTTAAAGAACGGTAGTGCCTTGCGTAATCATAACAAAGGTTTTTTACAATATTCACTATTATCTTGCTGTATTCTGAATTTTATTTTACCAACAACATACGGTGCACGCATCATATTCAAAATGCCAATGCGATATTAAATACTGAGTTTTAAAACAGAAATATGCTTCGAGAAAGAATTTTTTTTTATGAATATTTTGTTATTAATTCAATAAGTAATAATGGATGATGAGAAAACAGTTGTATTTGTATTTTGTTGGTTGTGTTTCAAAACAACTGTATACATCGAAAAAAATTATTGAAGTTGAATCTACTATTGAAGTTTTATTGAAAAATTTGATATTAATTTATGTGAGGATGAAAAATGCAATATTTAATACTTCTACTATTTATTTTCAGAAACTTTTCGAGTGAAATTCAATCAATATAAACGATTTAATTTTTTATCAATTATGATATCAATTATGAACGAATTTTTTTTTGCAATAAATGCTGCAATTTGGAAATAATAAAAAAATAATAAATCGTTACAATAATGGATGTTACAATAATTTTAAAATTGATAAATAATCAATTCTTATTTAGCAGTAAATAGGTTTTACAAAGCCTTTCAAACCATTAGGCATTGACTTTGCTGCAATATCAAGAGGCACGGTAATGCCTCGTTGAATTCTATCATAAACAAGTCTATGAACAACAACATATAGCGCGCGCACTATCTTCCCACCGTCTTTAAACCGTCGATATGATATTGAATACATTGTAAATAAAGGTTTTTTCACACCACCTACCATTACTCCGCTAAATTTTTTTTATAATGTTGCCAGATTGTTCTAGAGTTACATGATAATTTTATCGAAAACGCAATTTCTTAAAATTGATTTTAAGTTTTTTAAAAAAGTATACATTTACGAAATCTGTTTTTTTTTTTATTAACAGGTTTGATATCGATTTATGGGGCAATGAGAAAGCAGAATATTTTTATCTGATCGTAATCATATTTAAATTAATGCGTAAAGATTGGGAGGTGAAGAAGTTACCTCTATCTCGTGTATATATAGGCACAATAAATATCTTGCGTTGTCTCTCTCTTTTCTTTCTCATACTTGACGCGAGGCACTACCGTGCCTCATGATTATGTATATATATAAATTATATATTGTATAAATATCAAACAAATTAGAAATAATAAACAGAAATATTAATATGTATTAATGCATTTTGATATATAACCGATATATCCGATGATTGATAAATCCCGTAAAATTCGAGTATCAGAATACTTTAGAAGTATATTTTGAAATACTCGAACATTAAAAATACCCGTCAAGGATAATCATATCCGAGGATCAGTCTTTGATAATACCAATAAAATTTCAAAGAATACTCATAAGCATTCCCGAAAATACTCATAAATATCACCGGATATATTTCAAACACTATAAAATATCAAGAGACTTGGTAGAGTCTCGCCTTAATTTTTACCCCAGCACGAGACTTACTACCGTATAAGTATTTTAAGTCAGTGGTTCGTGACGTCATCAGTATTTATGTAATTTATATCTTTCTAAATATTGGTTAAAAAAAAAAAGTAAAAATAGTTTTATTTTGTAAATCAATAACTATCTTTCCAATGAGCTTATTCTTGTATTTTTCCAACAAGTAGTAAAAAAGTTATAAAGCTCAACAAAAGCCAGGTAACAAATCTTACTAAAAAATAAATTTTCAAGCTGAAATGTCCACGTTTCTTCGGATACGTCGCGCTAACCTTTCGCCTATCCCTTCTCCCGAGTTTTTTGTATTATACATATACAACATAATGTGTGTATATCATATCGAGGCAGGTGTTGGTGCACAACTACGCGATTAGATATAGTCAAAAAAATGAAAATGTGACTGTATAGCATAGCCGTCATACGAAAACTGCCTGCCGCTTGTTTTTTTTTTTTTTAAATAAAAAATATCAGTTGTTTATAAATCCGGAAAATGGATTTGATGATTATCGATGTATTCTTGATTTTATAAATTTGAATTTAATATGAATTATAATTTAAAAAAAAACCGATTGTTTATAAAGTTTCCAAGTGAGATTAATTTTTTTTTTCTCTTGAATTGTGTTTTCTCATTTTTTTTACAATTTATATCAAATTTAAATTTGAAAAACAAAAAACAAATCAGTAATTATTGAATTTGTCGTCCGCTATGATAAACAATTCATTATTATTCATGTAAAAAAAATAATAAAACGGGTTAGCTCAATTAAATAGAAAAAAAAAACTAATCTCGCTCTTGATGTATACACAGCTATGTTTATTTATTCGAGTACAATATTTTTATAAATTTATATATTTTTATGAATTTTTACCTAATTCATATTTATATAATTTTTACTGAACAACTATAGATTTATTGTGAACAAAAAAAAAAAAAAAAACAACGGTACTATCATAAGTAAATGATGTAGTAAATGAAAACCCAGAGTAATTTATAGTGAAAAAATTAGAATTTATCAATGATTATAATCCTTTTTTTTTTTTTCAATTTTAATTGTGAATACCAATCATCGTAAGGTATTAATAACTAAGAATTATAATTATTTATACAGGTTAAACAAAATAAGTGAAATAATAATCAAAACAAAATCACAGATTTATGTACCCCGAAATGCCTCAATTTTTTGTTTTTTTTTTTTCTATCTTTAATAATTAAAAAACGTGAATTGAAAAAATATCTCAAAATTTTGGAGTATATAGAGCTGCATAGTTTGCTAGATAGAGGAAAAAAAAAATTAGGCGGTTTTTATCATAATGATATTAACACAATGAAATTGCTATCGCGAAAAAACGCCTCATTTTTTTTTTTAGGGAATTTTAATTTCCTATTGTTTTGCTTTTCTT
>WSYQ01000826.1:0-40555 GCA_011426435.1 Lysiphlebus fabarum
TCTTTTTTTTAATACAATCTTAATTTTTATATTTTTTTATCAATAAAAACCACGAGGAAATTGTGTACGTGGAAGATTTCCACCATAGTATAAAAAATTTGATGAAGGAACATATGATACCATTTCAAGATGGTTCATGTCTGGAACAGGCAAAAATGGCATTCTTTGAACATTCGTCCATTGAGTAGGAAGCAATGAAGGTGCTTGCATCCTTGGATATTGGATGGTTGAAGATATGATTGAGCTGTTTAAAAGTGGTGATGGCTGTTGAAGATAAAACGTTTGTTGGTCCTGTAACATCTAGAAAAAGCAATTTTTTCAATTAATAATAAATTATTATTTGATATTATACGACTGAACAATCAGAGTACCTTTTCTAACTGAATAATTTTGGTTTTCAAATAATTAATTTCACGTTCTTGTATTTTATGTTTTTTCCAACATGACTCATGCAGATTTATTACTTTTTCATCTGTTACCGATTGATTAATAGATTTTGTGTTATTGATATACTTATTATTATCATGCTCTTGAGTATCAGAAAAATTTTGTTCACTAAAATCTTCAGCACTAACTCTTTTCATTTTTGTTTGTCCATTTGTATCTAAAATTTCATTCACATCTTGCTTATTGGTGACAACATTATTAATTTCTGTATTTTCTGTTTCCCTTTTATTTTCGTTTTCGTCATCATTTTCTATTTTTTCCAATGTTTCATGAGCTTGCTTATTTATTTTATTTTCAGTTGGTACAACAATAGACGAAAAATTTTTTCGTGGCCTTCCACGTTTAACTGAAGTCTTTTTTTTTAATTGCTGGTCATTCAAAGAAACTTCTTCAGTTGTTATATTCTTTTTCTGATTTTTACTTCTTGTTGAAATATTATTGATCGACTTAGTTGTTATTTTTATATTAGGATTGTCTAAAAACCAAATTATTAAAAAGTTTATTAAATACATATTAATAAAATACATTAAAAACCTGTGTTTTTATCATATGTAGAAGAATTAAAATGAATTCTAATGAAAAGAACATTCACCTGGATCATTTGTCTTGCTTGAACTAACTTGATTGTTATTTGTAGAACTTTTAAAATCTACTGAGCCATTATCAATAATTTCATCACTTGTACGTGCTTTTTTACCTATTAATTAAATAATAAATTAATTAATTAATATCGAGTAGATTTGATTAAAAATTATAGTCCTGTTGGTAACAATATATTTAAGATAATAAAAAAAATAAAATATAAAAAAATCAAAAAGTTAAAAAAAAAATAAATAAATAACATCAAAACTTATTTAAAAATAAAAATAGTTTTTTATCATGTGCATATGTTATTATAATCAAATTTTTAGTTATTATTTTTATTTTTTAACTATCTGAAAACCAAATTACTGAAAAGTTTATTGAATACATAATATAAAAATACTTTAAAAACATTAATTCTTATCATATATATAAGAAAATTGGAATAAATTATGATTGAAACATAAACTTTTATAACATAGATGCTTTTGGAAATTTAATACTCACTTTGTCGAGGGTTTTTGATGGATTCACTTTGATCAATCTGCTTCAAGAAATTCTTAAAAATGACTGAATTATTTTTATCTAATTGATCAGTGATAATGATTTTGTCCATTTTACATTCTTTTCCATTATCTAAAAATGAAATAATAAAATAATTATTATTGAGAAGTTTGAGTCAAATAATAAAGAAGGTTTTATGCTTAAGAAGGTTATTGTAAATAGTGCAAAAAAGATATGAACGATTAATTATTTTAGAATCTTAAAAATCATTTTGACAACATATACAAATAATAAATAAATAAATATGAAGTTATTTGAAAAAAAAAATTATAATAAAAAACATAATACTAATTTCATTATCACCACTATCACTAATATCATCACTTGTACGTGCTTTTTTATCTACAAATAAAATAATAAAAAAATTCATTAATGTCAAGAGAATTTGGTAAAAATTATAACCTTGCAAGTATAAGTATAAATATAGATAATATATATTAATAAAAATGTATAAAAAATATTAAAAAAAAAAATAATCAAGTTAAAAATGAAAAAGAAGGACAGCTTGAAAACTTATAAAAACACAAATATGTCATAATGTGCATACTTAGAGTGCATGACACAAATAGCACAACATAAAAGGATAGAGATAATCAAAATAATATATTATAATTATAATATGTAAAATTATATATTATAATTATTTATACGTCTATATTTTACCTTTTTTATGTGTCGAAGACATAGTGTGATATCATTTATCACACAACCACTAGAAACTGCTAGAAGCTCAATGGGGATATTCTTTCACAGCGGATTTTCTGGCGAATTTCCACCTCTACAATTTTTTTTACCCTCTCTTTACTGTGTAAACTGCTCAATGCATCAATTTTAGTTTATGCGCTGAAAAATAAGAAGGGGCAAATTGTAGAGGTGGAAATCCGCCATGAAAGAATATCCCTAATAAGCCAAAGTAATCAAGAAAATATAGTGGGAATAGGAAAATATAGAGTGGGTATAAGCAGTAGGGTATTCGATTTTTTATTGGTCCGCCATATAGACGATAACGCCATTATATTCCGCAGTGACGTACTGCTGAACTACCATTGGCGGGTAATATTCAAACGGGGAAATAAAAACATACATATTTAAAAATAAAAGAAAGTTTCATACTTTCTAAAATACAAAAACTTAAATAAAAGGTAATTAGATAATTGTTATTATTATATAAATAAATGTATTTAAAAGGAAAAATTAAAATTAATAAATCGTTTGAAAAAAAAAATATTTATAAACAAATAATTTACGTAGACGCCATCTTGTGATTGTGAAACAGGTTAGGTTAGATGAGAAACATAGACACATAGCACAATGATTATATTGACATTACAATCAATATGTTTGATATTTTTATAATCAGTTTTTATATTATATATATATTGCAATTATTGTTAATAAATGGTGGTTATTTTTATAATGATATGCAAATAAAAAATTTATATTGCTGGTGATATTATGTAAAAGTGAAAATAGATTTGATGTTAAAAAATAAAAATAAATGATGCCCTGTTGACAGTAATATATTATATTTTTTAAAAAGTAAATATTGTTAATAAAAAAATGAATAAAAAAAATTAAACTAACCACATAAGTTGAAATATTAGAAAATAAAATGATAGCGGTATAATAATTATGACACCATAAAAATATAAATATTATAGATATATATAAATATAAAAACATAACCAAAAAAAAAAAAAAAAAAAAAGTCAACAACAACAACAACGTAACAGCCAACAAAAAATTTTATATTTTTAATATTATTTTAACAAATAATATATGGTAAGATTAATAATAATATGTAATAATAATAACATGTTTAAAATGGCATGATGATGAAAATGTAAGTTTAATATTTTATAAATTATTAATTTATTTTTATTATTTTTCAGACTTTTTTTCATATTATTTCAAGTAAAAATGGTAAAATTATAAAAACATTTACACCTAAAACAATTTTTTTTTTCATATTATTAATCAGTATGAATCTGATAACAGTGATAATATAACAATTGATATTTGTTGTTATCATGATGCAAATATGCTTGATTGTATGTATGTTGATGCTATGAAAAATATGCATAAAAATCCAAATTATGCACAATTGTTTCGTGGAAGACCATTGAGATTTATATTACCAATGAATAATAATTATTCAAATGATAATGAAATAAATAATATTAATTAATTAAAAAAAAAAATCAAGTTTACATAAACTTGATAATGGTGATATATTTGTTAAACCAGAATTATTATGTAATTTAGGATGTGAAACACCAAGATATAATCAAAATTATTTAGGTAAAAAATATAAATATTTTTATACAATATCAACAAATGTTGATGTTGAAAATCCTAGAGCAGTATAAATAAATTTAAATAAACATTTAATAAATAAATAATAAATTAATTAATTTTTTTTTTAGGTCATTAAAGTTGATACTAAAACTAAAAAACGTAAAATTTTTTATGAAAAAAATTTATATCCAAGTGAGCCAATATTTATACCAAGACCTGATGCCAAGGTATCTTATCATTTATTTATAAAAAAAATTTTAATAATAATGAATTAGATAGTTAGCATGTTCATTTGATCAACTAAGTCTTGCTGGATCAGCACCAATACCAGTTATTAATGTTACATTTGCATCAACTGGACTTGATAAATTTGTTTGAACAATAGGTCTGGAAACATGTGAACTATTGGATCATCCAAATATACATGCATTATTAAAAAAACCAAAAGGATTATGTGGTGCCATAATAGTTGAGGTAAATTGAAATAATATTTTTATAATAATCAATCAATATTGTGATTATTTATTAACTTATCAGCAAGTATCATAAGATAATAAATTTATGATTTGTTTGATAATATTTAAAAAAAAATCACAATCAATATTATCATCAATATGATAAAAATAAAAAAATGAAAATCAAAATTACATCAACTGTAAAATAATAAGCATAATGTTATTTACAATTTAATATTTATGATAATTATTAATATATTTTTTTTCTTTCAGGTATTTACATTTAATTGCTATTTTATATGAGGTAAACATTTTGATACATCAGTTATTGCTGTTTCAACATTAACATTACCAAACTAGTTATTTGCACTATTTTCATAATCATTTAATCCATCATACATGACAATGATGGTAACACATTATAGTCAAGAAATGAAATTTTATGAAGGAAGGACTTGTTAATACACTTATATTACATGTTATACCAAATTAATTTCATTATTATCTTGAGGATGAAAGTGTTTATGTAGAAAAATATTTTGGACGTAAATTATCATCAATACAAGAATTATATGAACATGTATTATTTCAATTGTCAATTAAAAAAAAATACATATTATATGAAAAGGTAAATATTCTCAAAAAGAAAGGTATGTATTAATTTGATATTTAATATTTTTATTTTGAGAATTGTTTAGGAAAAAATGGTAAGTACTGTATTTAAATTTATTATATTCCAATTTATAATTTTACTTTTGATATCAAAATATTGTTAAGATTTTTTTTTACTTCATACTTGCATAAATTAAATGGTTTTACTTTGCAAATTTATCAACTTTTTTAAATAATGTGAATTTAAAATTATTTTTTGATAATAATTTTAATTTATAATTTTATATTTTGTTTTGTTTTATTTTATTTTTCATGAAAATTTTTTTTTTGATAATTTTATTTGAAATTCTTTTGGTAAATTATACTTGCATGTTAAATTTATTTTCTGTTTTTGATTTGATAAATAAAATAATTTTATTTGAATTTTAAATTTGTTGTATTATTGATAGACTAAATGGTTTTACTTTTTTTTTTTTTTTTTTTGCATGAAACTAAAAAAAAAAAAATTAATGATTTTTGCAAATTTATTAACTTTTTTAAATAATGTAAATGTAAAATTATTTTTACATAATAATTTTATTTTTTGTTTTGTTTATGAAATTTGCATGAAAAATTTTTTTGGTAAATCATACCTGCGTTTTAAATTTATGACATAATTGATATATTAATTTTTTTTACTTACTTTACTTTCGTTTGCATCAATTTAAATTTAAAAATATCACAATATATTGTTTGCACTTTTTCGCCAATCCTGTTACTTTTGATATTGTACTTTAGTACTCTCGTACTTGCACCAGTTAATATACGCACACAGTCTACCGGTTATGGACTACTGTACTATAATATATACTGGTATTTTATTTATTTTTAAATCCACGATTTAGTACAGTAACCGATATACATTCGGGCACAAATAATTTACTCTACCGATAAAACAGGACGGGGGAGACAACCGAAAAAAAATCAGTTTTGTTTCCTCTTAAATAAAAAAAAAACTTGTGAAATTAGTTTTAAATTTGTTTTATTTTATAACCCTATGGAACAGTATCAGTAGTATCTGGTAACAATTGTCTTTTGTCGTCTAACCAACTTAATGATATTTTTTTTTGTGCTACAGTTTTTACTGTATGTGTTTTACTTGTGATTAAATACTGAGTTTTAGATAATAATTTATGTTCAAAAAGACAATTTTTATAATCATTGAATGTAATTTCTTTCAAAGTCGATCCTTTAACACCTTTTGCTTTTTTTATAACTTTACTGTTTTCTAGTATACGAAAGGTATAAAGTTTAGCTCTCAAACCAATAAATTCAGTCAATATTTTTCGACAATTTTCATCTTTCATAAGACCAAGTACTTTTTTGTTTTTTTGAGGTATATTAAATATATTATCTTGAGGATAATCTGAAGTATCGAATTTTTCTAAACTTTTTTTCATTTCTTCATAAATATTTAAGTGATTAAAATAATATAATAAACTGTCTGTATCATGATACATTAACTTTGCATCGTTACTAAATTGTAATTTTATATAATTGTAATGGAAATCATAAATATATGTTTTCGAAATATCAAGTATTGAAAATCCTACATACACAGGTTTATTGAAATGAATTTTTGTACGTTCCAATTCAATGATAGCAATGTCATCTTCAAACAATGTAAGACTATGAAAAATTGGTTTTGAAATGTAGTGTTTAACTCCATATCTTCCATCCCACTTGGTAACTATTTTAACATCTTTTTGTTTTCTTACATTTTCAATACATTTCCCAGATATAGCATTATTGAGAAGTTTATAATAATCTTTTTCAAACTGACTTTTTGCTTCTTGTCTTTTTTCCGTATTGAAATCAATGTATTTTTTTAACCAAGCTGATTGTTTGAATTTAAGAACTCGATGAATTCCAATCAATTTCATACCTAATTGTAAATATTGCTTAAGATTTCTATAGTGGATGATATATTTTTCTTTTGAAAGAAACGTTGTCATGAGTTTCCATTGATTTGAATTTGGAGGTGTTCTATGTTCTGGGCATAACGGAAGGTCCTTGTGTAGTTCGTAGAGCTCTGGAGGATACTCCAAATCAACTTCATAAATGTAGCCTGTAGAGCAATTATCAGGTGTTGCTAAAATCTGTTCTACAGACCATTTATTAATGTCCCATTCAAAGCCGCCGTATGGGAGATGCTGTGACATCGCCAATCCATATAAATTATTGACATCAAAGTACATAAGATATGAGTCATCTTTACTTGGATCATATTCATCACCCATATACGGATTGTTAGCTTTTGCATATCTATTAGAGCATACAGCCACTCCACCCCGTATTCCTTTTTCAATAAATAATAATTGTTCTACATCTGTTAAAAGTTCCAATTCTACATTAGTACATTTTAACATACAATCCCATGAGAACCCTGGTGTTGTATAGTAATAAAGTGGATCCAAGTTATATGATAAACAGATTCTACGAAAATTTTCAAAAATATCAGCTAATAGCAAAACATCTGTACGTAAATATAAGTCTGAGTAGTCACCAAGTGTTTCAATTTTAAATTTTTGCCAGACAGTTTGAGCATGTTGATAGTCATCATTTGAAATATTACTATTATTTAATCTTGAATAAAATTTATCAATCGGTGGTAATTTTGTATCATTAATTTTTTCCCAACTATCTATGTATTCATATGGAAATACTCTTTTTCTTTTTATCATTAGTAAGAGGTTCTATTGGAGTTGGATTATTCAAAATATTATTCACTTGTCTAGTCCTATTTTGGAGTTCTTCGATAAAACTTTCTATACAAATAGGACTGCGAAACGCTGCAAATTGTGATAATGAATTATCATATGTACAATGAAAATAATGTGCAGCACTGTATGGTATATGACTATCAGAATCATTTTCTCCAGGTTCTAAAAGGCACTCAAGATCTGCGTAAATGACAAATGGTACTGACACTTTAAATCGATGGTTTTTAAACTTGAGTATATTTTCACCTTCTTCTGGTAAAATCATTTTTACTTTGTTATTATTTTTACAATCTGATAAATTCTTATTGAATGAACTTTCAATTTGAAAATGATTTAAACACTGATCACACAACGATTTTACATGATTATTTTTAGAAAGTTGTAAACTGACAAGTCGAGATAGATTTCTAATCCAAGCAAAATGAAATATTGTATCATTATTATCAGTTGTAGATTGACTGTTCATAATAAGCAAATGAATAGTAGGTTTGGGTGAGTTATATTTACTCAAGTAAACTGGCGCTATTTCACATTTTTTACTATCTTCCAAATCATATACATTTATTGATAAATTATTCATGATCTCAAACTTGGGAATGTCATGTAATGTAATTGGAAATGTGATTCTGTCATACTTCAATATATTTTGAAAATCAGGGTATGAGCTAGTTCGAATACATTCATCATTATTTTTGATATTCACAACTGCTTTTTTTGTCTGAATGCTTATTGGCAATTCTACAAATGTTGATAAACTGCCTTTGAGCGGTTCATAACGATTAATATTAATCATAAGATTAATAATTGCTCTGAGTGTCCAACCGGAATCTTTTTCTTGGAAATCTTCAATTTTAGTAAGAAATTTATTTGTTAAATTATTTTTGAACCAATCATTCAAATCAGTTGTTGGCAAAATTACTTCATTTTTCGTATTGAAATATTTAATTTCATCTATAGGTTCACTATTTTTTATAATTCTAAATTTACATGCTAAAACACCATTAACTTTTAAATTTTCATGATTTCGAAGCATATTCTTTAATCGACTAATTGTCATTTTTTTAGCGTCTTCCAAAAATAATTGTACATTTTTATGTCTAAGATTAACTACAGTGCCTGTTCGAATTCGTCCTTGAAAAGCTATCTGACCATCGGACCACTTCACTCTATCATTTAAATTCTTACTAGTCCCCACACCAGCACCATGTTTTTGTTTACTTTTGAATTTTGCACTCAACGATTTTAGTTGAGAAATTGTCGTTTGAATTCTTATTTTTTGACCTATTGTCTTAGCAGAAACTTTCAATGCTTTATTCAATAATCGAATATTTTTTGTTTCAAATTTACGCCAATTATCAATTTGTTCTGGTGTATGAACTAATTTATAAGCTTGCGTCATAATTTTTATTAATTCAAGACACTGTTCAGAATTCATTTTTACTGTTTATTGTTCTTACCATTAGGGAAATATTTATACTAATCACTCAATGGTTTTACTGAGCTTTATATACTCAAATACATCTACAATGTTCTATAAAAACTGTGAGTCGTCAGATGTTACAAGTTCTAGAACATTTTCGAATTTTTTTCTCGGAAAATGACTTGATCGTGATCTATAGAATATTCTAGAAAAATGTATTTGCTATAAAAAGAAGACAATTGAGACCTATAACGACAAATCATTTTGAGCATTCAAAGAGTATACATCAGCAAAAAAGGTATTTTTTTATTTTTTTTATTTTTCTATATATATGTATAAATCTTTACAATTATCATTTTTTTTTCATAGAAAAATGGATTCTTTATTAGCAATCAACAATGTTGCTCGTACTGTCAGCAATTTACCATTAAAAAAAATATCTGATTTAACACCTGGAGCTGACTACAGAATTACTGGCATCCGAAGAGCAAATACAAAATATGGAATGAAAATAATTATAACAATTCAGACAGAATTCGATATTTTTTTATCCAGCAAATTATCTTCTTTTTTAGAAAAAAACGAGGATGAATTTGATAAGATGAAAGCTATGGTGACTGCTAATAATCTTATAATACGAACTTAAAAAAAAAGGACTAAACACTTACATATGTGAATTCATCTCCGCTTAATAAAGAAAAAAATATAAATTTTTTGAAAAATAAATAAAAAAACTAATTATAAAATGTAGCTTTTAATAAGCATGATTGTAGAAAAAAATTGGAAAAATACATATAATTCCTAAATAAATAATCATCAATAAACAATAAAAAAAAAAATTGTTTTAAATTTTAAAATATAGAATTAAAAATAAAGTCGAAAAAAATCTGATCATTAATGTATATGTCGTTTTTCAAATAAAAAAAAAAAATTATAAAAATTAATACTAAAAAAAGAAAACAATCCAAAATTATTATGATTATAAATGTCATTTTCTAAATAAAAGAATTAAAGAATAATTGTACTTATCTTATTATTAAGCCTGAAATATTTAAAAAACAATAAAAAAAATACAATACTTATAATAAAAAAGAAAACAACTAAAAATTATGATTACATTTTTGTATTATCAAAAAAATTGATTACAATTTTTCATTTCAATAGGAAAATTATATTTTTTAAAATGATTATGTATATATTTTTTGATTTTGGATAATGATAGTTTTTTAAAAATAATTTATAGTTTTTGAGAATAAAAATTATGTAGTTCATTGGTTAGTTTCTAAAAAATAAACTTCTCCATCAATCTTGACGACTTTAGCTTTAAATTGTCCATAATGCACATGCAGTGCATAGTTTGGAGTATCTAATGCTTTAGCACTCCGCTGGAATCCATGCCTGCAATTGATTGTCTGCACTTCTGTGTAAAACGTAATATCTGAAAATAAAAAAATATTCAATCGTTTTTGAAAAAAACTAATAATTTAAATGTAAAAAAGTATCATGTATATATTGGAGAAAAATAATTGTAAATATTTTAAAGAAAAAATAAAAAAATTCAATGAAATTTATTTTTCTAATAAATTTGGATTTATTTCACGGAAAAAATAAGTGCAGTTAATTGAAAATTATATGCAAACACAATGCGATGCAAATAAGTAAATTTTGTATGTTATTCAACGAGCATTGTAGCCACCGATAATTCGGATCCGGATCAAAAAAAGGCATTGTACGATCATTAAAGCGGCACATATACGTAAGAAACTTACGCACACGGAATTCTCGAAAGAATCACTGGAACTTTGCCATCTGCGCGCATAAATCGAACGTGCCCATTTTCAATCACTTTTAAAACAAAAACAAAAACAAAATTGTAAACATCAACAAAAAAAAAAACTAAAAAAAAGTTTAACAATAAATTTGAAAACTAAATAAATTAACAATAAATTTTATTAACATTTTTACTTACCCTGACATAATACTTTTTTGTCTTTGCACAACAGACCGAGTTCAAACAGAATAATTAATGATGAATTAATTGACCTTACAGACCTATATATAGGCAGAAGATTTCACTTATATTATACATCACCTTTTCATATTACACCATGCTATATACAGCTTGACAAATTAATAAACAAAATCGAAAAATGTTTCTGAAGATCTCGGTTGTACAGATAGCCGTCAGATCACACCATGCTTGCATATACAGTGCGTCAGATTTTATAAACACATTAAAAAAATATTTCCAACGCACTTGAAAACATTAAAACTGCATATTAATCATTTGTTTCAAGGTTGTCTAGACGTGTCAACTAATATATTGGCTGGTTATACCACACATTATCTCTTCGTATGATAACACTATACCTTTATATACACTTTGTGAGATTTTATAAACAAGACTGCAGATGACATAATTTTCGTAACACCCTTGAAATATCCTCTATCGACTTTATAATAAAAAATAAAATTGCCCTTGAAATAACTTTTGTCAATATTGTTAATACATTGCTATAGTATGAAATTTAAATAAACAAATATTATATATTAAACAAAATTGCTCTTGAATTATTAATTATTAATATTATAAACAAAAATAAAATTGCCTTTCAAATATCCTCTATGAATTTTATAAACAAAAATTACCCTTGGAAATTCTTTGTCAATATTGTTTATAAATTTTGACATTTAATATAAACAAATTTTTGACAAAAATGTATGACGTCACATAGAAGCTTCTAGAAGCTTCCCGATCATCCCCCCGATTATTATCCCTTGCCGCTACCCCACCTCATCCCTCACCACTGATCCACTTGGTCTTATAAAAGATGAAAATTGTGGAAAAATATTGACTGAATTTATTGGTTTGTGAGCTAAACTTTATACCTTTCGTATACTAGAAAACAGTAAAGTTATAAAAAAAGCAAAAGGTGTTAAAGGATCGACTTTGAAAGAAATTACATTCAATGATTATAAAAATTGTCTTTTTGAACATAAATTATTATCTAAAACTTAGTATTAAATCACAAGTAAAACACATACAGTAAAAACTGTAGCACAAAAAAAAATATCATTAAGTTGGTTAGACGACAAAAGACAATTGTTACCAGATACTACTGATACTGTACCATGGGGTTATAAAATAAAACAAATTTAAAACTAATTTCACAAGTTTTTTTTTTATTTAAGGTAATTTATAAAAAAAATAATATATTTTTAATAATTATATTTTTTTTTAATTTTAGATTAATGGATCACTCATCAGTAATTGTATTGATATTTTCAACTGCAACATTATTAAATGGAGCGATAAAATCAATAACTCAAGTTGATGCAACTAATTTAATATTACATCAAAATGAAAACAAAAAAAATTGTTTCTATAAACTGTCCAAAGTGACATGTAGCAATCTCGAAAATATACCACAATATTTAAGAAATGATATCAAGGTAATAAAATTAAAAAATTAAAATAAGTACAAAAATAATATATTTGTTTATTACAGGTTGGTTGTTTTAATGGTAATTATCTTCGTACATTAAAAAATGATTCTTTTATAAAATATCCAAAATTATCATATATTAGTCTTGAAAAAAGTGCTATTATGAAAATTGATTCTGGAGCATTTTTACATCAAGATAATTTAATTGTTCTTAATTTACATAACAATATTATAACAAGTTTACCACCGAGTATTCTTAAAAATACAAATTTACAAACATTGTATCTTGGAATGAATGAGTTGTATGATAAAGATTTCAATATAACTTTCGATTCAAATATTAATTTTTTAGACATCAACAATAATCACTTGACTGTGATACCAAATTCAAAAAATTTTTATTATTTAAAACATCTTAATATTTCAAATAATGAAATAATTAGTTTTGGAGTTGATGACATCGCTGGTTTTTGTTCATTGGAAGTACTTGATGTTACAAGTGTTAAATTAAATATGAAAGTAGAACATTGTTGTGAACTCACTGAATGGATTTTATTGAAAGAAATAAAAATATATCCTACAATTAAATGCAATAATTGTAAAAAAAAATTTTTCATTCCAAATAAGACCTTAGAAACATATGATAATTGTAAAGAGGTTATCAAAATTAAGCATGATGCAATTCAAATTCGAAAAAAATTTAAATATATTGGGTTTTGTGGGATCATTATTATTTGTTTAATTATTTTCATATGTAGGAAGAAAAGAGTTTATAAAAAAAGTTCTGATTTTGATATTAATGAAAATTCTATTTTTGGAAAATATAATAATATTGATGTTGATAATAAAAGTATTAGTTAATTTGAGACTAGATTATAGAGTTTTAAAATAAAAAAAAATTTAAAACATATTTTACAAGTTTCTTTTTTATTCAAAAAAAATATATAATATATTACAAGTTTGATTTATTTATCCAACTATTGTGCGTATCATCGAAACCTAACCATTTTACATATAATTTATCACCACATTTCTTCAATATTATTTTAATTAAATAAATATCATAATATTTAACTTTAGTCAATTCTTCTTCATAAAATCCTCTTTCAATTGGATTGTTTTTATAATCAATGAGTTTATATGACACTGGATCTGTATTTTTTACTTCCTTGATTGTAAAAATTTTGGTTGTAAAGTTTGGTGTACATCCTTTTTCAAAAACACTTTTGTATTTACTAATGCGAACTTTATCATCAACTTTAAATTTATTTTTAATATTTCGTTTTATATGAAATTTTTCATAAATAGTTCTTAAAAGTTGCTTTTCATTCGTTTGATTAACTCCTATTGTCTTCATCTTCATTGTACTATGTTTTGAATTATTATAATTTGCAACTAGATTTATTTGATATTTCGGTTGGTTTGAAGATTTTGAATAAAGGTATACATTTTCAAATCGTAAACCATTCGGATGAGTGATTATAGATGGAAGAGCATTCGTTTTACCACAGTTAGATGGACCACAAAAAATCCCTCGCACACTTTCTGGTAATAGTTTTCCATGTCGTTTTATTTTTTTTTACTAGTATTTCGTTGAACGAATCCGTCAAAATTAATAACTGGTAACTTTACACTTTGCTCAGCAAAATTCATTTTACTACTGATAAATTTTTCTATAAATACGAGTCTTTTATAGTCTTTACTTCAGTTACAAGAAAACCATGATTGTGCACAGACATAAAAAAAACAAAAAAAAAAGTGGTAAAGGTTTCATAAATACTCTAATTGACAAACTTCCTATTGAACTACACGTTCCTGGTTATCAATACTGTGGACCAGGTACTAAATTAGCAAAAAGATTGGCTCGAGGTGACCCTGGTATAAATCTATTGAATGCTGCTTGTAAACAGCACGATATTGCTTATTCTGAAAATCCAAATAATATAAATGTAAGAAATCAAGCTGATTGAGATCTTTCTGAACGAGCTTGGCAACGTGTACTTGCAAAAGACTCTTCCATTGGTGAAAAAGCAGTTGCTTGGGGAACAGCTAATACAATGAAGGTTAAATCAAAATTGGGTATGGGTCTGAAAAAAAAGACAAGAAAAATTGGAAAAACAGGAAAAAAAACATCATTTATAACAGTTATAAACACATCCAAAGAATTTATTAAACCAGGAGAAAATCCTGTTAAATGTGCACTCAAAGGTGCATACGATGCAGTCAAAAAAGCAGGCGGTCGAGAAATAATACGGATGCCTCGAGTGTTACCATTACCATCAAAAATAGGTGGTTTTTTACCATTTGTAATGCCAGCAAAAAACATGTAAAGCTACCACATCGAGCTCTCACAAATATCGATCTATTAAAATATGCTAAAGATATGAATATTCCATATTTTGGAGGAGTTTTCATGAGAAATAATTTACCAACGACTAAACCATGGAAATATGAATCAGCCATTATAAATCTTGATGACAAAGATGGCTCTGGTACGCACTGGGTAGCATATAAAAAAAAAAATAATAAAGTAATTTATTTCGATAGTTTTGGAGACTTACAACCACCTGAAGATCTCGTAAAATATCTCGATGTTGGTAGCATTGACTATAATTATCATCAATTCCAAAATTATGATACAGTCATATGTGGACATTTATGTTTAAAATTTGTAACTGGAGAGCTATAAATACGATAACAAATTTATTTTACTCATTAGTCATGGATGAATCGTTTACATTAACATTGTCTGGAACAATGTCTGTGCTAGAAGCACAGTATTATCCACCAATTGAATTATCACCTGAGAAAAACTATGTTGTTGGACTTGTTGAGTTACTTACTTTTAATTCAATACCAAATATTGACGTACATAACAATAAATTTTATATAGATGATGAGATTATTACAATACCAACAGGAAGTTACGAAATTGAAAATAATGAAGAATTTCTTCTACAAACAATTTCCATAAGTCTCAAACTAAATAATAGTGAATTGTGTTGTGAAATTAAATGTAATCGTACAATAAATTTTATTCCTGAAAATTCTATTGGAAGACTACTAGGATTTTCACCACAAATCTTGGAAGCTAATATGACTCATAAATCTGATATACCAGTGACAATATTGAACGTTAATGCTCTACGCGTTGAATTTAATATAACAACAGGTGCATATTTAAATAATAAACAAGTTCACACTATACATGAATTTTTTTCCCGGAGTTCCTTCAGGATATAAAATCATAGAAGTACCTTCACATATCATTTATCTACCAGTCGCTATACGAGCAATACATAATCTTCAATTAAAAATTGTTAACCGAGACGGAGAATTAGTCGACTTTAGAGGAGAAGTCATAACAATAAGGTTACACGTAAAAAGTATAAAATAATGGGTATTGTCTTTCAAAAGAGAATAATTGGAAGCAGTTACATAAAGAAGTCAGAATATCAAAAACCCATCAGTCATCATCGAACCCTTCGAGTACTAACACGTCAAAACGTCCAATTTCTCAAGAGTCTCGGTCTTAAACCACGTCAAGTGAAATAAATATACAATTCTTTCGTTATTTGTTTTGCACCATGGAAGAAATATTAAAGATACAAAATTCCATTATATTTGATGAGTCAATTGCTCATTATGAACTTCATGCACATCAACCGTATGGAGCTCCATCTTTTAATACTAATAATGAAATCAGGATTGGAATTCAACATCAAGACTTGTGTATTCTACCATCTAGAAGTACGCTACACATTATTGGATAATTTACAAAAACTGATGGAACTGCAGTTGCTGAAACTACTAGTCTAGTAAAAATGGCTATAACACATTTATTTGAAGAAATACGTTATAAAATCAATGCTATTGAAATTGATCGTAGTAAAAATGTTGGATTAACAACTCTCATGAAAGGAAATGTGTCACTTACTCCTGCTCAAAAATACTCTTGGAAAATGCAGGCTGGACAAATTTCAAAATAAATAATGCTGATGGATACTTTGATTTATCTATTCCATTGAGTTTACTACTTGGATTTGCTGAAGATTATCGTAAAGTAATTATTAATGCAAAACATGAACTTATTATCACAAGATCAAATACTGATACCAATGCATACAAAAAGCAACAGCTGATACTGCAAAAATTACACTGGAAAAAATAGAATGGATTGTACCATACATACGAGTCTCAGATAAAGAAAAGATTCAATTATTAAATTATATTTCAAAAGATCCAGCTTTTTCACTAAGCTTCCGTACATGGGAAATGTATGATTATCCTCTACTTCCTACAAGTACAAAACACGTATGGAGTGTCAAAACATCAACACAACTCAAAAAACCAAGATATGTGATTATAGGTTTCCAAACTGCACGTAAAAATAATGCTGAAAAAAATGCTAGTCATTTTGATCATTGCAATTTACGAGACATAAAATTATTTTTAAATTCACAATCATATCCATACGGAAATTTAAATCTCAATATAGCTAAAAATCAATTTGCATTGCTTTATGATATGTTCACAAGTTTCCAATCATCATACTACGTAAAAGATTCCGAACCATCATTAACCAAAGAAGAATTTTTAGTTGAATCACCACTTATTGTTATAGACTGCTCTAAACAGAATGAATTTTTAAAGAGTGGACCTGTTGATATCCGTTTAGAGATTGAATTAGTGAACAGTTTCCTGCAAATACATCAGCTTACTGTTAAATATTACTCGATCAAATAGTTGAATATAAACCCATCAGTGGTTCAGTCCGAAAATTAGTATAAATTGAAGAATAAAGTAAAAAATTTTTCATTCCGTCCTCACTCTTTGAAGAGACAATAACAAAAATGTTCAGAAATACTAAAAACTCTACTGATAAATATTCAGAGAAATCTTGTCTGTTAAACGAACAGAAAGAAAAAAAATTCAAGGAACGAATCACTTTTAAATCAAATCAAATGGAAGAAAAAAAATTCAGATAAATACAGCAATGTCAAATATGAAAGACTCAAGAATGAATAAGCTTCAAGTTTCATTTGATTCAAAACCAAAGATTCATATAATGCATAAATGATTGTACGCATATATGACCGCACGATGTGGAGAATGGGAACAACTTGCTCGTGATCATTAACAATTCAACTTTAAAATTCAACGATCAAGTGAAATTATCGACCCAATATTGTTAAAAAAATATCAACAGTTTATGAATAATATGAAATAATAAACTTTTTTTGAAAAAAAAAAAAATAAAAAATCATTCACTTTTTTTAATTTTATTGTTCACCTTTTCTTTCAAAGATTTACATATAATTAGGTGAAGAAATATTAAAAAAAAAAAAAAAATTATTCTTTTTCTTTATTTTGTACATTTTTCTCGTTTTTCATTATCTCCTTGTCTGTCAGTAGGAAGTTTCAGTTTTTCGTTTTTATCCCATAACGTGAATAAGTTATTCATAAGTTGTTGTAAGTCAATGTAAGATGATTAATCAAAATATTTTTCAACAAGTTGATGAAGGTCTGTCACCCATGGTCGTCGTGTAATTAAAAAAATAAGCGGTGTCTGGTTATTATGACATGAAAATACTTCTTCATGTGTTTCAACATTGAAATCTTTTTTCAGAAGTTCCATACTTTCCCAATAACAACGTAAATCTTCATGGAAGTCTTTCAATGATTTATGTTGGTTAATGTATCCCATATTTGATGAAAAAAATTCAGAAAAAATTGTAGATTCACCAAAACAGTGAAGTTCTGATAGCTTAAAAAAGAATAAAATCGATTTTTTAAAATTTGATAAAGAATAAATTGTTTTAAAACTTGTTATATACTTACATGGATATGTACCAGTGTTTTAAATTTAAAACATTTTTTGTTACATGTTTTCTTTTACTCCCACATCCATGCTTTTCATGAAAAGGTATTTGTAATCTTTACAAAGACGGACAACCAAAATCATGAAGATCAATCACTGGTTTCGAATAATTAAGAATATTTTCTAATCCTTTGACGCATATAAACTGAGCAGGTTCTACAATTTTTTTTATTCGACTATATAATTTTTCATGACCGTGACCATTTCGTGTTAACCAATTATTGATTGTTTGATATTTTTCTGGTACGTCCTCCCACGGTCCAGGAGGTTCGAGCAAAATATGATATATTTTACTACTATGCAGACTGATGTTTGCAAATTCTTTCAGAACAAACTGATCAGGCAATTGAAAACCTTGAATGTCAACAATCATCGCCATTATACAATATTCGAGGTAAAATAGGTTATAAAACACTGAGTTCCTCAAATGTTATAAGCATAAAAGATTTAAACAGACTAATTTTTTTAGATGAAAACTCGTATTCTTATAAGAATTCACCTCCTAGAATGTTCTAGAATTTCCTTTACATCGAATATTCTCAAATCTACTTGAGAATATTCTAGAAGTTTCTCGAATATTTTTTTTTATAATTCTTAGGATAATGACATCATTTCTCAATTTTTATTGTACCATAACATTTGAATAAACAAATATTTCTTGGATTATCTTTTATCACTATTTTTAATAAAAGGTGACGGTCAATATAAACAAATATTTCTCGGAATATCTATTATCACTATTGTTGATAAAAAACGACAGTTAGTATAAACAAATATTTTATAAATAAAAATTTCTTGGAATATCTTTCATCGCTATTGTTTATAAAAAGTGACAGTTTATATAAAAAAATTTATGACAAATACTTATGACGTCACACGCCGGATCTCGACCCCGATCATTCCCCCCGATTATTATCTTCTGCCGCTAGCCCATCTCATCCCTCACCACTGATTCAGAACCGGCCTTGTTCTATTACTATTGTTGAATGAAAAAAAAAAAAAAAAAAAAATATACTTGACCCCGCTTTATATAAGATTGAATAATATTGACTTAAAATTTAACTACGCGGGATCAAATATAATTTTTTTTTTTTTTTTCATTCAACAATTTAAGGTCGAAAGTAAAGATAATTTCCCGTTATTATATTTTTGATTTTTTGGGCTTAAATAAAAGCCTGAATAAGGTCACATACCCAGTTGTTGAACGCCGCCCAGTTTCTGAACGATAATGTCTATTTGTTACAATTACTAATTATTGTTTACTCTATCATAAAAAAAAAAATTTTATATGAAAGAAAAACTTTTCATTAAACTAATGAACACGGTGTATATAATTAATGTAGTTTATAAATATCTCAAAAAAAATAAAAAATATCAAGAAACTCGTACTTTATAAATAACGCCATTTTTCGGTTGTGTGGTAGTGTTGAACGTCTAGAGTTGTCTGTTGCTTGTCAAAAATATATATATATTTAGTAACTATATAATAATATATATTTTTATTGTGATCGATTCAGAATTAAATAATCTTTAATTTTTAAATACATAATTTTTTTTCAAATAAAGTTAATAAATAATTATCGTGAATTCAATAACTGGTATAGTAAATAAGTAGCTAGCTTAGTTGTTGAACTCCTATCTAAACCCATGTTTAACCTCAAAATATGTGTTATTCGACTTTTTTAATTTAAACACAATTGTATTTTTTTTTCGTTCAGAAATTGGTTTATTTTCCGTTCAGAAACTATGACATGACATTATTTGCCGTTCAGAAACTGGGCTTTTGAGAGGGGTTCATTAAATAATTAATTATAAATTAACTATTATACTTTTTATATATTTTAAATTTTTTTCATTAAATTTAAACCTTGTTTTATTAGAAAAAAATTTAAAACATAAACTTTTTTCATTTTTTATAAATGTGAAAAGCACTTGAAAAAAAATTTAGCCTAAACTGTTCAGAAACTGGGTATGTGACCTTAATTATCTATTTTGATGAATTTTTTCAAAATTTAATTGAGTTTTGTTTTTTAGATAATTAATGTCAAAGTTGAAAACTTTAACACCCAGAGATAGGGATGGTACACACATTTACGCTTGTAACTAAAACAATATCTATTATAAATCGCTAATTTTACTATCATTTTATACTTCTTTTTGATACGGATTTTTTAAGCCTATGTAGAACCTTTTCTCCAGTGCATTCCAACAGATATCCAAGTTTTAGTGCTCAAATTTTTCTTAATTACAAGGCTCATAGCTGTCATCACAATTCTATCCGACAATAAACAATTGGCTAAGGGAGGAAATACTAAAATTATTGTTTCAAAAACTATTAAATCTATTACATCTGTCTCTCTAGACATTGATCTTTAACAATAATCGTTTAAAAAATTATTCATCTTCGATTTTTAAAAATGCATATAATAAAAGTTTATTAATTTTTTTAAATAAATAAATTTTATTATAGGTGTTCAATAAAAAAATTGATTTAGAAAACCACTGCTGGCCCTCTTATAATAGCTGGCACGCCATCTAGTATTACTTTTGACCTGAAATGGACGTCCGAAATTGACGTCAATTTGACATGAGTAGTCAAAAAGTGACTTAAAAGATTTTAATACAGAATATCATAATATATTTAAAATATATTTTTTTTTTAAATTCGATTCCTTCAAAATATAACAATAATTACTTATTTATTCTGAATAAAAACACACGCGATGACTCTTTGGGTTCAACAGGGCACCCTTACAACCATAGTTTAAAAAAAATGAGCACACTCTATTGTCATGAATTTTTATCCTTTACTGTCACGTCTTTAGTTGTATGAGGTTTGGCAGCCTTTATTTACAAAAACTAATACTACTTCAGTATTTTTATTTAATCAATTGATGTTGACAGATTTAAGTATAGCACGAGAGTGAATTTCCTCCTTAAAATTGTTTTTATCATATTACCTCAATTATTAAAAGTTAATGAGTAGGACTAATAATTAGCCAATGCGTAGCTATTGTTCCCAAGACAGTCAGCATTATTAAAATATTATAAAATTATTTGTCCTGACTCTAACGGATGTGAAATATAATATAACTATATCAGCAATTCTGTAAATTTCGAAAACGTCTGACTGTAGAAAGTTATCAAAGATTGCACCTTGAAATCTTGTAAATAGAAACGAATAGTACAAATAGTAAGTGTATTTATTTTGGTAAAAAAAAAATAAAAAAAATAACAATATAGTTGGACACTCCATATTTATACGGTATGTTACAATCTTGAAATAAGTAAGAATAACAAACCGTTTGGATAATCAATACTATTCAAAGTGATAACGAATTGAAATGATGTAATCAATAGAACTTATATATTAAACAAGATCAATCAACAATAAATTTTGATCACATTGTATTTTATTCGGTCATTATTATAGCCTATAAATAACGGACATTTCTATCAGTAGCAATCAAGTATACATTTATTAACGTCTTGATGTTATAATAAATATAAATAAATAAATAAATAAATAAATTAATTAATGAATAATAATAATAATAATAATAATAATAATAATAATAATAATAATAATAATAATAATAATAATAATAATAATAATAATAATAATAATAATAATAATAATAATAATAATAATAATAATAATAATAATAATAATAATAATAATAATAATAATAATAATAATAATAATAATAATAATAATAATAATAATAATAATAATAATAATAATAATAATAATAATAATAATAATAATAATAATAATAATAATAATAATAATAATAATAATAATAATAATAATAATAATAATAATAATAATAATAATAATAATAATAATAATAATAATAATAATAATAATAATAATAATAATAATAATAATAATAATAATAATAATAATAATAATAATAATAATAATAATAATAATAATAATAATAATAATAATAATAATAATAATAATAATAATAATAATAATAATAATAATAATAATAATAATAATAATAATAATAATAATAATAATAATAATAATAATAATAATAATAATAATAATAATAATAATAATAATAATAATAATAATAATAATAATAATAATAATAATAATAATAATAATAATAATAATAATAATAATAATAATAATAATAATAATAATAATAATAATAATAATAATAATAATAATAATAATAATAATAATAATAATAATAATAATAATAATAATAATAATAATAATAATAATAATAATAATAATAATAATAATAATAATAATAATAATAATAATAATAATAATAATAATAATAATAATAATAATAATAATAATAATAATAATAATAATAATAATAATAATAATAATAATAATAATAATAATAATAATAATAATAATAATAATAATAATAATAATAATAATAATAATAATAATAATAATAATAATAATAATAATAATAATAATAATAATAATAATAATAATAATAATAATAATAATAATAATAATAATAATAATAATAATAATAATAATAATAATAATAATAATAATAATGCTTATAATGTGATTGATTGCATTTAAAAACAGTACTCCCGGAGTATATAGTTTGGTTTGAATTCAATCTTTTCACGGAGTATTATTTAATCAACGTTCCAGGCACGACATTATAACGCTCTTGTCAATAACTGTTTATACGTCTTTATAGTGCTTAAGAAATACATTGGTGTAGAGCTGAAAAGTACAAAATAACACTTCTTTAATTATAGTATACCCGTTTTTTTGAAAAAGCGTTACACCAAACATGTCACCTTTGCTGGCTCCAATTATCCTGGTGAGTAATCAATATAGTTGAAATTTATAATAAGCTCAAATTCATAATATTCTAAATATTCTCATTTCTGATTCCATGAGAAATTCAATTCAACGAGTTTCTTTGTAACAATATCATTACAATAAATGGATAAATTTTCATATATTATAGTGAAACTTTCAGCGTCAAAACGTAAGAATGTAGAAATAAATCAATTCTAATTCAAATTAAAAATTTCCATATTATATAAATTTTTGAGTCAAAAAAAATTTTTCTTACGACTTCTTTTCAATCAGAATTATTTTGTTATTTAAAAACAATTTCATCTCAGCAAATAATCATACGATCATAAACTTTATGCTTTGTATTTTCTCTATTCACAAACCATTAAATGATAGTTCAAAACCAATTGTAATAACGAATGAGAACGTTATAATGTGTTAATAAAAATTGAAATCTATTGAATCGCGTCTTGTATGCGATCGTTATTTCATGTTAGCTCATGCAGTACGTTTGATTGTCGTGAAATTTAATTGGATTGTTTATGTTATCAAATTGATTAGTCTGACTCGGCTATCATTTTTTTTCGACTGTGTCATAAGTCTTTACTCCATATACATTGCTCTCGTCTTACTGCAATATGAAAAGAAAAATAAAACATGAAAGAAACAATTTCAATTTCCGCGAATTGTAATTTATTATTAATTGTCAACATTTATTCATACAGGTTTTTACATTCTGGTTCCGTGAAATCCATACTGTTCCATATCGAACGCGATCTGAGTATGAGGTATAACCACAGAATTATTATATGTTACTTTTCTACAACATTTATATCCACATTAATAAATTATATTTAGTTTTCAAAATCAATTTGACAAAGCTTAGATCTTGTATTACTTTTGTATCAAGCACAATAAAAATATTCATAAATTTTATTATTCGACAGGTGCTTGATTATAATAACTATTACGATGCAAATGAGAGTCAACAAAACGATTATGAACCAAACACTTCTTTTCTATACAACAGTCAGGAAAAACTCGATAACAAAAGTCAGAGACAATATAACCAACACAAATACAAGAATATAGAGGACACCAATAAAAAAGATATTGTACATATCAACTACAATTATAATCAGAATAAGTATGGTATTTCAAATTCAAACGAAAATGATAAGCAGTCAGGATTGATAACTGATAGTTTGGATGATAATATTCGTAGTAATACGAAGGTACAAGAGAAGCCTCAAAATATTCAAGAGTTTTTAGCTTTTGAGAAGGAAGCTAAATATAATGACCATGTTATCATGGATCCCGTTACCCTCAAGGATAAACGTAGCTTTCTTTTAAAAAATGAAAGAAGTAAATATCATAATGCCGCAGATGTTCAGGAATCTGAAAATCGAGAACATAAAAGAATATGCATGAATGGACCAGCCCAAAATAATCAATACTACAGTCAAAGCTTCCGTCAAAAGAATTCGTCTATCGAAGTGGCAGATAATTTTCAGATATCAGGTGATCCTATCCTTAAGATAACGAGAAGTGTTCATGACAGTGAAGATATTACATTATGTTGGATTGAAAAAACAACAATAAAAGAAGATAGAAGTTCGAAACCAGTAAAACGTCAATTTTTCCGAGAATTTACTATATCATTCGAAAATTCAGCACCGATACCTGATAAATATTTAAATTGTACAAAGTTGGAAGGCGAAATATTACCAGGCAAGATCGACCTATTGAAAAACACATCATTTAATGAATTTATTGAAAAAGATACACAAATGAGTAAGGTTGTGAATTTAACAACTCAAAATTATGATGGAAACCTTTTTGTAACGGAATATAAAATAATTCGATGCTCAAGTGGTACTTCAGTTACAAAAGATATCTCTGAATGGATAAATGATACAAAGTATAAAAAAAAAAGAGTTGAAATAAAAGTTGGACCATTGAAGAAAATTTTAAGGCCTAAGAAGCATTTTGACGTTAACAGGGTTGCCAAAAATTTAAATACTATGGAAAATAGCCATATAAAATCACAAGATCTCTTAAATTGTACAGATAATAAAAATTGTGATAAAAAAAATTCAAATATGAATATGTTGTTATGTACTGGAGTTAGTTGTGAACAAGAAAGGCTATCGTTGGACGCTTTAAAAGCAAAGATTTCAACTGAATCAGATACCATCGATGTTTCAGCAATAAAAAGTCACAGTAACTTCACAAATAATTCTACATCTATTCTACATGAATCAGACAAAGACAATGGTTTGTTTTCTGAGATTGAAGAAAAATTTTCGACGTCAACACTTTCTACTGTAAATCTTAGCACAGATATTCTTGGTCCATCTTGCGTAGAAGATAATTGTTTCTTGAATGCGACAAAAACACAATTACAAGATTCAGATAGTAAAAATGAATGCTCACAATCGTCTGATTGTTATTTTGCTTCAAAAAACATAAGTCAACAAACGAATAACGATGATAATCCATCATCAGCAAACATAAGCAAAAGCTGTGAAGACTCATTTGAATTATATAACAGTTCGGAATTCTTAGATAATAGTTTTGGAATACCAAGTTCAAGTGATGATCAAAGATTAACATCTACAGGAAACGATGTTAATAATAACACGAAAAATGGGAATTACGATGAATTTGAGAAAGAATTGAACTTTATACCAATTTTACCATCGTATAATGGCGTGAATTCAACACAAGCATTTTCACAAGAAGATTTTAATGTTTCTATTATGTCATCGACAGATATAATAACTAAAGATATAGATTTTACTACTCAGTTTGTGACAAATGTAAATAAATCAAAATTGAGTATCATTGATAAAGAAAGTAAGCTGATCCACAAACAACCAAGTAAAAATAATATATCTCAAGAAAAAAACGACATAAAAAAAAAAAATAAAACATTCATCTCAGTGGAAAAAAGTAGCATTTGTAGTGACACGAAAAATTGTAAAAAATCGGTAGATTTTAATGATAACCTATTGAGCAATAATACTATTAAGAGCGTTTTAGCACATGGTGATTCATCTATTACATCAAAAATGAATAATATTTTAAGTAATTTTGCGAATACCACAAAATTTCATAATTCAAATTCTGAATGTAACATAACTAATAGCCAATCTGATGAGGGTAACTGCATGAAAAAATACCAATCTAACGAAAATCTCTCATATTCTGCAAAATCTGATTCTGATCATGGTTTTAATGATTCGATGACTGGTTTTACATCAAGCATTAATGGTAAAACGATTCCATATAAATTTAATTTAGAAGATAGCAAAAACACCGTACCAACACTAGTTGTTCAATCGACTCAATACCAAAAGCCTGGAAAGCCTCGGCTGGCATTGAAAATAAAGTTATTGTTGGAACAAATAAATGGAGATCGGAAGAAAAAACCATTGGTACAATTGGAAAAAAAATTAACAATAAAAGATAATTTAAACGATGACGAAAATGAAAATTTGTTATCTAAAATTCGCGCATTCAATAAAAGTACAGATGATTTACAGTCAATAAAAGATTTATTAAATTGTACCGTTTTAGGAAATTTGACAGGCATTAGTTTCAATGTGAATGATAATATTCAGACCGAAATCACGACTCCTAAACAACTCGCCTCATTTGAAGATATAATTTATAATAATACTGGAGGAAAAATGGAAAATTATCGAAAGAAAAAAAGAAATATTGAAACGTATGTCGATAAGAACAAAAGTATGTCATTGCAAATCGAAAAAATCAAAAAATGTTTGCCAGAAATTAAAAATGATTTAAAAACAGGACTTAATGTAATTTTATCCAGAATATCGAGTAATATGAATACATCGAATAATACATTTAATAAAAAGAGTCAACACGAAATCAAGCCGTGGGAAACTGTAACTACAATCAGTAGAAATGAAAATGAAACAGTATATTCTCGAGACAAACGCAGTGCACAAGAATTAAAAAATATCCTGGAATGGTCAAACGAACGAATTCAGAAGTCAGCTGATGGAACTCATCTTAGAAGTGTAACAGAACTTACGGCTTTTGAAAGCTTTGAAGAATTGCCTGAAGATACTAAATGATAATATTTTAATTAATTCAGTCGAATCCTTGGAAAAAAGTAATTACAAATGGAAATAAAGATCCTTTGAATACCACGAAAAAACTTTTTGTTTTTTTTTCTCCTAGATTTTAAATTTTTAGCATTCCAAATGTTACAGAACCTCAGCCACACTATTGAATTTTTCTAAAATAGTTTTTATGAAAAGACATAAATGTGAATTTAATCCCGTTTTTGTTTAGTCAAAAAATATCAGAGTTGATAAAATTTATAGGATTGATATAAAAACTTCGTACGACTCAAATAATGCAATTCCCGAGTGGAAATAGAGATCAAGTCTTGATCAACTTTGATTTCAAATCTATTTTTGATCAAGATCCTTGAATTATACAAAAAAATGTATAAAGTAAAATCTCGCGTTACATCCGGTGAAGTCAAAAATTGAAATTAATAATTAAAAATTTAATGAAACGTTCCCGAGTAGAAATCTGGTCAGGCTCGACGGATTTGAAGTCCGATCTTGATCAAAAATTGATCAAGTAACCTTATTCAGGAAGCCTGAACGAATCTTGATCAAGATAGCATCAAGTATCTTGATCACATTCTGAAAAAGGGCAACCTGATCAAGTCTTGATCAAAAAATTATCAAGTTATATATTTTTAAATAATTATATCTAATATATAAAAATCTCGTGTCCCGGTGTTTGTCGCCAAACTCCTCCGAAACCGCTTAACCGATTCCCTTGAAATTTTCCATGGATTTTCCTTAGGTCTGAGACTCAAATGTAAATACTTTATAAATAATACTTTATTCATATATACATACGACGGTCAGTAATGCAGTTTTCATCCAAATAGTTATACAAAGAATATATACATATAATAAGTGCATATCTTCATCGTATATATAAATGTATGTATATATAAATTTGTAATTTTATAAAATAAAATCAAAAAGTAATTTAAAACAAGCAAATACTATAAATAAAATTTAAAATTGAAAATATTTAAACATATATATAATGTATGTAATATATTTTATATACACAAACATACATATGCGTATTTTTATATGTATACATATTTATATATTATACATATTCGCTCAATTCATATGTTTACTATGAATATGCATGTTTATTTTTTTTACATTTACTGCAGATATTTCAATATGATATTAATGTGAATATTTATTTTTCTTTGTAAATATTAATTATTCAATTTTGTCAAATTAAAAAAAATCACCAAAAACCAAAATTAAAAAAATTCTAAGTCAAAAAATTTTGAAAAAAAAAAAAAAAATACGTATTTAATATTTTTAGCTAAAAAATTATAAAAAAAATATTTTGGGCAAATCTATTTTTTGAATTTAAAAAACACGTGGAATTAGCCATATGTACAAATATAAAGCGGCGGGCGACGCATCAATGATACTCGGATACACTCGGCCTTACGTTTATGTCAAATATTAATAAATTTTATGAACTCTAATTAACAATATCTCCGAACTGCGATGGGACAAAAATATAGTTGTTTTTTAAAATCATCTAGACAATATCAATTTTATCATACGAATTTGTTATCGAATCGGTAAACTCAGTTTTTTTGTTACAATAAAAAATATACAAAAAAAAAAATATTAAATAAAAATTCTTATACATGCAATGTTAAATCGTTCGAAAAGTTTACGTGCTTAAAACTTATTATCTCTAAAACTAGATGGGACATAATTACAAAATTAGGATTATTAGATGCAGGGGAATTTCAAGATTTGTCTCTCAAAATATTGGGAAATCGGTAAATGGACTATTCGACGGAGATACTCCCTTAAGGTTGCTTCCGGATAATTGAATCGTCACTTAATTTTTTTTTTGGGTATTTTTTGAATGAAATAAATATCTATACTTCCAATTCTGACGTCGTTTTTTTGAGATAATAAATGTCAAAGTTGACAACTTTTATACGCGAGGATGAGACTACAAGTTAAAATACCTTACATTTCTATTTCTAGAACGTTCGTTTGCCACTAAAAAATCTTTATATTGTAGTCTTCGGCAAGACGAACACGATACAAAAAAATTGAATTTTTTTTTTTGACCATGACTTTTAATATATTCAATATTGACTTTTAAAGAATTCCGTCTTTTCCGCAACGAATTGCCCGAGTGGAAATTGAATCCGGCTTGGCCTGATCTTGATCCAAATTGGACCCGATTAAGGCAACCCTGATCCGTTCACCCGGATACATAACGGATCCGAATCGGAACAGGATAACCTGCTTTAAACTCGATCTTGTTTTTTTGTCAAAGCCATGTTCCGAATTTGATCCGATTTGAATAAGGCAAACCTGATCCGTTCACCCGGACTTATAACGGATCCGAATCGGAACAGGATAACCTGCTTTAAACTTGATCTTGTTTTTTTGTCAAAGTCATGTTCCGAATTTGATCCGATTTGAATAAGGCAACCGGATCCGTTCACCCGGACTTTTGGTACAAGTGCTTCATAATTTTGTGTCTGATATGTTAACGCGCGATGGTTCAGGGGGTAACGCACTGGCTTTGAAAGTATAGGTTTAGATAGGTTTAGATCAGGCAGGGGTTCGAGGCTCGGTTAGGGTAGCAAAAAAAAAAAAAAAAAATCTACAATTATTCTCTAAGTGTAATATTTGATAAATCCTGAAAAATAAGAGGAAAAAAAAAGAAAAAATAAAATTATAATTTTTTTTTTTTATTTTTATTTGGATTCGAATTAGACATAAATACATATCCGATTTGAATGTAAAATTGGATCCGATTTGCATGTAAAATCGGATCCGATTTAGATGTAATTTCGGATAGATGTTTTGGTATCCGATTTAGCCAAGGTGTCCTTATTGTAACCGGATCAGGTTTGCCGGATCCGATCCGGAGCCTAGCCTGCGTTACATTTTCGGTCCAAATTTGTAATCAGGTAAACCCGATCCGAACTGGATCCGAATCGGACTGAAATTTCCGCTCGGGTGGGTTTCTATCCGTGTACACACAAGTATACACGCAGTAGGTAGTATATAAGCTCTCTAAACGTAAATAATAGTATTTCTCTGTCTTTCGCAGGCAACCTCACTGGAATTGAATTTTGTATCCATTTTCGAATTCACTGAGATAAAATGAGGATCCTAAATATTTTCTGGAATTTTCCAACTATGGCTTGAGGGTGTTTCCACTGCTTTTTTTCTGAATTTTACTGACTGCAAAACTGTTCTTTTCTTAAAGAATTTTTTTTTTTCTGTCATGACAGCCAATAATATGTTATTAATTTAAAAGTGAACCTCGACTTTTACATATATAATAAATATGTTGTTTTTTTAATTTTTAGATTCGTTAAAATTTTGAAAGTTGTTTTGAACTTTATTATCGACTTATATCCAAAATCAAAAAATCGAAATGAAAAATGTCTTGATAATTTGCGTAGATTTTTATTTTTAAGTAATAAAAACTCCAAAATTTTAAGAATATCCTTAACATAATAATGTAGACTGTATATGTACATTTTTAATGTACGTCAAATAATATGCCTTTAACAAGTTAACATTGACACTTTCAAACCTGCGCGCCACAAGATGGCGGAATATCTCATGTTGCCAAGTGTATATGACGTTTCAGCATAAGCCATGAAGAATAGTAAAATAAATAAATTTTTTCATACTTCAATTATTAATTATAAAAAAACTAAGTTCCAAACCTTTTTGATTTTCTTTTCATATGTTTTGTTTTGTCTAATTTTATAACCCAAAAGTTTTTTTATCGCGATGTCATATTGTCGATCCGAGATGTTGTATTTTCATGGATTTTTTTTTTTGACAATTCGTATTCTCTATAAGAGCCCATGTTAAAAGTTGTCAACTTTAAAAATTAATAAACAAAAAAACAAGCTTCCAAACAATACCGAAAAAATTACAGAAAACGTATTAGTATTTCAAGAATCTACGGTATAAATTTCATCTCATTCTCATATTTGGGAAAAAATCGTCCAAATCCCTTAATAGTAGATTCAACTTCAATAATTTTTTTGATGTATACGGTTGTTTTGAAACACAACCAAGATAAAAAACAAATAAACTATTTTTGAAACACAACCAAGATAAAAAACAAATAAACTATTTTCTCATCATCCATTATTAATTATTGAATTAATATCAAAATTTTAATGTAGACTGTAAACAACTGTAAACAAAGAACAACAAAGAAGCTATAAATACCGCTTTTTTTTTTTTTCAAAGTTGGCTGCATCTAAAAAAACGAGTGTGAAGTTAGCAGAACTATGCTCAAAATGCTGCACGCAGCATTTTCCAGCATAGTCCACAGCGGCCATTTTTTAGTGAGTTTTTGGTGATATATAGTGACCAAAGTGCTATGGCATAGAACTTTGTTGAAAAACTATGCTAGTCGACACGGGCCTTTACATCGTCAGTTGAAAACTTCCAAGAAGACTAGAGACCAGGAGAATCAACTTCGATGGAAGGGGCAAATATTTTTGGCTTGATATACGTCGTAAATGTAGAGTACGCCACTTTAGATATTTAATTGCGCACTACGTAATGCGCTGATTGTTTATTTCCACACCCCTCAGCCTGTTGAGCAATCTACATGACGTTTATTATGTTTACATCTAGCGGATTTATAATTAAAAATTAATAAATATTTGTGATTATTTTTATGTTTTTTTATATTAAAATGACTCGCGTTTGTTGTATAAATAATTGTCTTAGTGGGAGTGCACATGATCCAGACCCAGAAAAGCGATTTATTTTTCAAATCCCAAAGGTAAGTTAATTTTTTTATTAAGCAGCTATTAGCTGGGTAGAATAAACAATATTTGTTTTTTATCAATAAATTATAAAAAAAATTATTTTAACTGCACAGGAGGAAAGTATACGTCAAAAATGGATAGAATTTATTTTCCCAAATATTAAAAGAAAAAAAATTCGCAAAAATTATTATGTTTGTGAGTTACATTTTCAAAAAGATGATATTCAAAGTTTTTTTGTTATGGATCCACAAAATAAAGAAAATACTAAAGTAAAAAGAGATCGTGTAACTCTTCAACGTGGTAGTGTTCCCTCTATTTTAAAGGTAAAAAGTTTATAATACCTGTATATTAAATAACTAATATTAATGTTTTTAAATATCATAAATTTATATAATAATTTTTATAATAATTTAGAGATTTGGGCAAACTCCTAATAATTTAGAACATGCTGCTGTAACACCAGACAATCAGCACCAATCTTCTATCAGCAAATGCTTGTCACCAAATAACATATTAAATAAAGTAAGTATAATAAACAATAATCAATTGTTTCATCAATATATCAACAAAGTTGAAATATTTATATATTATATTTTATTATTGTTGTTCTAGGCTTTCTCAAATGAAAAAAAAATTCTAGAGTCAGATTTTGCTTTAAACATGATGGACACTGATCATTTGTCATCGAATTCTTCAATATTAAATCCAGATATTCCAAATTCTCCAGAAGACATACCAGTTGCTTCTTATAATCTTCTTGACTTCAAAAATGATTTAGTAAAATTATTAGTTTCATCATCATTCCCTCTTGATTGGTCTTTTCATGAGTCAAAGACAAATGATATTGTGATAAGTTATTATGGTGAAGACTCACGTAAATGAACACGTTCAATAGTGGTTAAACCAGACATGAGTATACAGGTAATATTTCATTAAAAACAAGATTGAAAACATTCGTGTGTCCCTATTAAAATAAATTTTAATTTTAGGTGTATATTTATGATGTTTTATCGAATCAATTAATGGAAAGTAACAAAATAACTTGTCTTCAAGATATTTTAACTGCAATGACTATTATTGATGGAATGAAACCATGTCAAGGAGTTGATGATAAAACCCCTTGTGAAAATCCAGCTATTGACACCAAAGTTAACCAAGCAAGACGATATAGCATATGTAACTTAAAGCGCAAAAGAAACATTGATTGTCAAATTAAAAAAAAGAAAAGATCAATACTGAAAAGTATTAGCAATAACAAATTATTTTTTAAATTATCTTTATATTTTTTTTATTAAATTATTCTCCATCATTTGTATATAGGCACACTCATAGTGGACGAAATGAAAGTAAGTGAAGGATTTTCGTTTGATAGAACTTCATTGAAATTTACTGGTTTAGTTGACTTGGGAAAATACACACCTAAACATCAAGCAACAGATCAGGGTGATCATGCTCTTGTATTTATGTTTCAACCTTTGGCTGGCCAATGGGTCCAAACTGTAGGAGCATTTTTAAGTAAAGGTTGTGCTAATGGTACAGTTTTACATCAATTAATTTTGGAATGTATTATACTTTTGGAAAATGCAGGATATTTTGTTGATGTTGTTACCACTGATGGTGCTAGCTGGAATAGGTCTATGTGGAAAAAGTTTGGATTACAAGATCATGAAAATAGTTGCATTCACCCTTGTCGTAATAGTGATAATACAGCTAATGGTGATGATGAACGTTTATATTTTTGTTCTGATTATTCTAATCTGCATAAATTATTTAGAAATTTTTTATCCAAAGATGATGAAGTTATGGTAAGGGCTAATATATAATAATTCTTGTAATGAATTTCTTTATTATACATAGATGTATAATTTTGTTTAATTAATGTTATTCTGAAAGACACCTGATGGAAAAATACAAAAAAAACACTGGAAAGCAGTAATAGAATTGGATGGTGGTAAAAAAAATCTAGGTTTAAAAGTAGCATATAAATTAACTGAGGATCATCTCAATCCTCAGTATTGGCAGAAGATGAATGTGGCTATGGCTTTTGAGGTATGTATTTATAAATCTGATCATCAGTTAAAGCAGAATAAATAAAACATTGTATAATTATTGTTTAGGTTTTTTCGGAAAGAGTAGTTACAGCTATGGAAATAAATAAATCGACACATCCTGATCTACATGACTGCCAGCCAACCATTAATTTTATTAAAAGAATACAAAAAGTAATTACTGCAATGACTTCACGGACAATAAAAAATTCTCTAGAATACGGAAAAAAAAATTATGATTATAATATTTTCCTATTAAATTTGTTTATTATAAAAATTTTATTTCAGGCCTTTTTTGGTATGGTCAGATCAGCCTGTGGATCAACAGATCATCCAGATTCACTACTGTTCATACAAGTATATCGGTTATTAAGTTTTTACTCGCTTGTAAAACCACCTAAAGGTTCTAATGTTAAAGGTATGGGTGTTTTCGAAATTTTATTTGATTCAAAAAACATTGGATGTGATGAAGATAAAAATAAATTTAAATGGGATGAAATATTAGATGACATAGTCAAGAAAAGTAACCAAGAAACTAATAAAACTAATGAACAGAATGATCATGATTACAACTGTGGACATTCATGTGAATATGTAGTAGAGTATATGGCTGGATTTTTATCTTTCAAAATGAATGTAATTACATCTTGTTCAAATTGTATTAATTCAACTCGTAAAGAACTTGGTAATTTAGAAAGAGATCAGCTCATTAATAAACTCAGTAACGGTTTTTTAAAATATCCTTCTGATTCATTATATAATCTCATTGATGCTGTAGAAAAAGCTATTTTAAAAACTATTGGAAATGGTAAACTATCATGTTATAGTTTTTTAGACATTGCTTATCAAATTCTTCAAGAAAAAACATCGTTAGTGGGATGTGAATTACATAAAGAATAACTGACAAAATCTGTCATAAATATCTATGCTGTACGTAGGGTACAAGTCATCAGTAAACAATATGGTAAAATGAATGATATTGCAAGGAAAGAAGAAAAACAATCGAGAAAAAGATCTAAACTTGTTAATATTTCAAAAAATGATAAAAAATTAGAAGAACAAAAAGAAAAACTAGTATCAATCCAAAAACAAAATAAAAAACCAATGAAAATTAAACAAACTAAACTGGTACAAGCAGCAGAGAAGGAACTAGTACAAGGTTTAACTAGATTTAAAAAAAAAAATGAAAAGATTATAAGATACGACTAATTTTTAATGCTCATTTTATTCAATAATTATTTTATTGTTGATAATTTTTTATTTTTTAACCTTTGTTAATAAAGACATTGTGGAATACGATGCCAGGCTATTGTTTTTTATACAATAATAATTCTATACAATTCTATATAATATAATTATTTTAATTTATTTCCAGTGAACTTAGTGAATTGAAAATTAAATAAATTGAAATTATTTAACTGGTAAATTTATGTACAATTTCTTATTCAATATTATTTTGTTATTCATTTGATGATATATTATCAAACACTCTAATGATTCGTGAAATATCATCTGCTGATTTAGGAGGCTGACAATGCATCCAATCTAACTCCTCTTGACCATGTGCTATTGTAATCTTTAAATTAGGTAAAATAGCAATATTCAAAAATTTATAATCATTTAGCACTTTGGCAAATACTAAGGTGTTACCACTTGTTAAAATTCTGGCCCACGCTGTATTAGGCAATTGAACAGCATCTTTATTATTGCAAAGTTCTTGAAATAATTTAGTACGAGATGTTTTTTTCTTTATTTTACTCATAATTATTGTAATTCCTGTTAAACAAAATAGAATATTTAACAACAATAAAATATTAATGCTTCAAAAAATAACCTAAAGAACAATTTTAGTACTTACAATAACAAATAATAAAAAATGTAGTAATATGGCTTTGTACACCTATAAACAACTATTTATATTAATTTTTTTATACTTTTTACTGTCAACAATATTTAGAAATGTCGTTTGACAATTATGAAAAACGTTGGTTATGTTTTGATGATAGATTTATAGGTCCTAGGATGGGCTGAGGGGTGTAGAAATAAACAATCAGCGCAATACGTAGTGCGCAATTAAATATCTAAAGTGGCGTACTCTACATTTACGACGTATATCAAGCCATCCCTACTCCTATAGTTGATTCTCCTGGTCTCTAGTCTTCTTGGCTGCACGCAGCATTTTCCAGCATAGTCCACAGCGGCCATTTTTTAGTGAGTTTTTGGTGATATATAGTGACCAAAGTGCTATGGCATAGAACTTTGTTGAAAAACTATGCTAGTCGACACGGGCCTTTACATCGTCAGTTGAAAACTTCCAAGAAGACTAGAGACCTAGGTCTCTAGTCTTCTTGAAAACTTCTTATATACACTTTTACGGAATATTATGCCCTCTTGTGGAGGTAAAAAGATTTATTAAGAAATTTCTGGGTACGTGGGCGCCAATCATGTGATAATTTGAAATTGTTTTAAGTTTTTTAACAAAAATTGTAATTTCATTTTTTTAATTTTATTTTTTTAAATTCATGTTATTTTTTCGTAAAGTTTTTAATCAAAATCTAGTATGAAAGAAAGTATTTCCAATTATTATTATCGAAAAATAAACGTAACTGTAAAATCTCCGAAAAAATGATTTCGCAATGTAAAATACGTTGCAACGTTAAATTTTTGTATTGAAATCCTAATACCGATTTCTAAATAGCGAGGGTTTGTAGACGAAATAAAAAGGGAACTTCAATCTAGTCAGTGCGAGTCGATCATTTTGATAGATAAAAAGTTATTAATCCCAACCCCAGTTGAAATTTTTAAAGAAAACCAAGTTTTCTATGTTCTGCAATCGTCTTTATTTGTCCAACTAGCAGAACCATGCAGAACGCGTCTCTTTTAATTATTCTTCTTTCTTTGAAGGACGATCGTTCTTCTCAGGTCTTCTAAAATATAAGAACGATCCGCTTTATAGAAAGCAGATCGCCTTTACGTTAGAAAGACGATCGTTCTGCCGACTTCTTATTACGTTCGCTTTCGAAGACGTCTTTGGTCTAATTAAACTAATTAAACATTATTAATAAAAAAAATTAAAAAAATAATCAATTAATTCCAATAGATCATTTATTATTATTGCTACCTACACGTTTTGAATAATTTACCTATACTTGATTAGACGAAAATTATAACTATTTTTTTTTTGGTTTCGAGCGGGATTCGAACATGGGACCTTTCGATTACTCAACCTATGACTTTCACGCGAGACCGTTTTAGCGAACTAAAGATAGTGAAAAATTTATTCAATTGAAAGTTACAAGACAATTTATACCTCTGCAATTTATAAACGATGATTACTTGTAAAATAATTATTTGATTATTTTTCTAATTAAATAAGTATGCATTCATAAGTGTTAATGATGCACTTTGAATTATTATTTAATAATTTTTAAGTAAGTAAATAGCTAAAAAAAAAGATGTAATTACAGAAAAGGCAAGTAATTGCATAATTAGTTTTTCAAACAATTATATAACCGAATATATTTATTTTATAGCCAATCTAGTTTACAAGTACTTGTCTTTTTTGCAAATGCATCCTTTTTTTTAGCCAGCTGTTCTCTTAAAAATTATTAATTTATATTCTTAAATGCATTTTTAATACTCAAATTACAATATAAATAAATTGATTCAATTAAATAATTTTTAAAACAATTGTTTTGCAAGTTCTTGTCTTTTTTGCAAATACATCTTTTTTCGTAGCCAATTGTATTCTTAAAAATCATTAATTGTTAATTTTAAATGCATTTCCAAATGTCCACAGGCTAAGAAGACAGATGTAATTGCATAAATAATTTGAAAGATATTTAAAAAAAATAATAAAATTAAAAATAAAAAGACTAAGAAGAACGATTGTCTTTCAATAAAACCGCGAAGAACGTTCATTCTTAAAAGAAGAACTGACAAGAACTGATGAAAATTTGACAAAAAGACATTCGGCTATTCTCCAGGACACGCAAAGACGATCGTTTTTGAAATTAAAGAAAATCAAGAACGATTGTCTTTATTGTAGGCTTCAGCAGAACGCAAAGAACTTAGCAGAACTAAAAAATTTCGACTGGGGAATGTAAAAACCACAGTTGTCCTCGCTTATTTTCTTTCTTCTCATTCTCTCTTTAACCTCACTATAGCGTCACATCTTACATGAAATCTCGACTAAGTTCGGCATCTATCGTTATTATTCGGTTTCTATGTTTCTTATTCGAATTCTATGCAAGAGTGTGTTATGTGTATTGTCATTTGTATTTGTACCATGGAGTGTGTAAGATTTCAAGTGGCTGTGGCTGTTTGTCCTGAATATTCGTGTGTGTGTGTGTGTGTGTTTTGACTGACAAATAAGTTGATATATTGTTGTTTTTTTAGTTTCGAACTGTTATCGTAAAATAAAACGGTCTGAAAGCCCTATTCAAAATTATATCGAAATTTTCCTTATTTTTTTTTCAATAAAACAATTTAAAAAACTTCAAGGCTCTATTTGCGTTTTCAATTTGTGCTGGTAATCTTTTAATAAATTTGATTAATAATGAATGTATAGTTATTAAATAATAATAATTCAATTCGATAGTTGTAATTGTCTCTTTGAACGAAAGAAAAAATTCACTTATTATTATAAAGAATTTTTTCATATTAATCCGAAAATTTTGCATGCACTTTTTTAACCAAAGAAAAAAATTCAATTATCATAATTAGACTTTTACTAAGAAGTTAAAAGAGTTATTGAACTATAATTTACATAATTTTTAAAAAATTGACAAAATAGTGAAGTTAAGTCAACAGATTGTCAGTGATACATATTTTTAAAATTCGTCAAAGACGTTCTGCCACGCTTCGGTAGATTATGTTATAATAACATTTAATTTGCTGTCATAATAATTATACCAATAATATTAAAAAATGAGAGGATATTAAAAAAATATAGCTGAAATCCTTATTTTTTAGATAATCAGTGGTTACAATGGCATTCATTTATTTGTGGAATCATAATAATATGATGGTAAAAAAACGAGCTATAGTTTATTTATAATTTAAAAAAAAAACATCAATTCACTATAAATGTTCTTTTAATTGGTTTTAACAGAAAAAAATAATCTAATGATAGATTTTATAATTGAGGATCCTGATACAATAGCCAGACGAGCGTTCGGAGCTCCAAAAAATGAAAAAAATTTCAAATTGATTAAAATAAAAAAAAACGAAAAAATACCATTACATTAAGAATAAAAAAATACAAATTTTCTTTAAAATCAATAATTTTATAAAATTATTAATTAATTAACTAAAAAATAAAAATCATCTACTGAAAGGTTTTATTTACATAAATAATCGTTTATTTCAATGAATAACATCGTATTTGACTAAATTGATTTCGTTCAATTTACTATTGATATTTTTTATTTTATCCCTATCCTATGTTATTACTTATATAACTTATTAGGTAATTTTATCATATAAACCAGTCATATGTTCAATTAAAAAATGACTCAATTAGCATGGTGTCTGAACAATCAATTTATTGTGATAACTTTGTAATAACAAAAATTAGATAATGTGATATCAAAACACAACTTTATTGAATATATAAATTAAAAAGAAAATAGACTGTCATTCTAAAAAATATATAAATATTTTATATTTTAGATTAAAATGAAGAAAAAAAAACAAGGTTTATTCCGAATATAAAACAATGATACTGTTCAATTTTAATTAGCATGGTAAAAAAACAATTAATTCATTGCAATAATTTCATTAGAAGAACTATAGAGTTATTATGATAAAAAATTAAAAAAAAAGTTATTGAATGAACGATTTGAAAAATAAATTGATATCATTTCAAAAGTTAATTGAATATTCTATCCGAATGTTAATTGAATATTGTATACGTATTTATTTGCTCAAAATGTTTGTAAAAAAAAACAGCACGAATAAAATGGAACAACAATTGAATAATATTGCTAAAATGGAAGCCAAATTGATTCTTAAAAAAACATCAGAGTTGGAAGTCAATGGAAAGTACAAAGTAACAGCTCTACACAAAATCCATAATGAATACAATGGAGTTATTGCCACATTAAATGACGAATTCAATATCTTTTTACCAAGCAGAATCGCCAAGTTTAGGAAAAATAATTTTTTTACAAAAATTGAAAATGCTGCAATCGATGGATGTTTAGATCTTATTTTTTTGGGAGGAAAATACAACAAATGTGAGTTTATTTTCTCATAAAATGAGAAAAATGCATAAATTGTTAACTCTTCTTCAAATATATTTATTATCTAGACAATAATATAAAACTGATAAACACCAAGACTAAGCGAATTTCAAAAAATT